>PVKU01005544.1:0-121433 GCA_004027475.1 Anoura caudifer | reverse complement strand
CAAACAAGCAAAATATAACCAAAGACAGTGAAATTGAGAAGGGGTTGATAGTCACCAGAGGGGAGAGGGGAGGGAATTTCAGGGGGAAAGGGGGAGGGTTTGGAGCAACAAGTATAAAGGACACATGGACAAAAACAAGCGGGGGTGGAAATGGGAGGGGGGTGGGGAGGGCTGGGGTGGTGGGCTGGAATGGGAGCAAAAGACAGAAAACTGTACAAGAACAACAATTAAAATAAATTTTAAAAAAGTAAAAAAAAAAGAAACATTCTAAATGTAACTGTGATACGGCCAATCTACACATGTTTTCACTGGTCGAATTTTCATGGAATAATAAGGCTTGTGGTGAATTTTCTACTTCAATAGTTAGCTAATAAAAATAAGTGTACACACTCTATAGATGATTTAATATATGTTATCAGTAACTGAACAGAAGATTTGCAATTCTAAAAATATCTCATTTTATTTTCATTTAAAGTTGGAAATTTATTGTTCTTATCTCTCAAATGAGGTAACAGACTTAGTTAATGAATAACCCAAGGCTACACCTCTAGCTGATTTTGAAGACAAAACTCAAATATATAGTTTTCGAGTGAAAAAAAACTTGTTCTTTCCATGACATGGTGTGACTACAGGATGAGTAGAAATCCAAGGCACTCAGGGCATATCTATGGTTTACTAATGAATGAAATGGTGCATTCTTATTTAAAATGTATTAGCCCAGATCAGATCATTTGGATGGTGTTTCTTTTAAGATTTAAAAATACATTTCTGTGTCTATCAGAAATGCTGGATTAAAGTAATAATAATTACAACATACGCTTAACTGTATTTATCTCCTCCAGTAACGTTGGTTTAGCCAGAGGAAAATTTGGTAACCACTACTTGTGTATAGTTTAATAGTGCCTTATGTATGTTATTCAATATCATATTAAATATATCTTTATAATGTATTTATATACTACTTAGAACTTGTAGTGTACTATATACATGCAAAAATGTACACAGAATCATTGTCAATATTTTTTCCCTCACATGTATTAAGTACAGGAAACAATTCAAAAATTCCTGTCTGCTCTTCAATGAGCATACCTAAGTATGCTCTGGTTGACAAAGCTTTGAAATTGCATTGTTGTGAGATGATGGGTTTGTTATGTGTGGGCATTTTACAGTTTTCTCATGAAAGCATCATTTAATGACATTAATGAATTTATTAATGCAAAATTATGCATAAGTTTTCAGATAAGATTCTTTTATACACATATACAAATACCACATACACTCATATAAATACATACATACATACATGTATATGTCACTTCACATCTTTGAACTCCTAAATAATATAATCAGCTTAACTGAGCTTTTTATTATCATTTTGATTAGTGTCTGTGAACTCTACAGCAATGAGTGTGGGAAGACATAGTTCAGATTAAATATGAATCTTATGAAGTCATTATTGGATTTAAGAAGTTGTAGATTCCATGTAAAATAACTATTTAGAACCTGACTGTACTAAAACTATGAAAACAAATATAGGCTACTGAGCTCATGTTTTTGTTAAAGAGTATTTAAGAGTTATAAGCTTCAGCCTAGCACTCATAATTAAAGTCTCTCTCTCCATTTTTATAAATATTTCTTGTCTTTATCCTACTTTCAATGAAAGTAGAAGGTTAATCATAATTTCTATAAAGCTTTTTTTTTACAGGACAAAGGCATGGAAAAAGAAAAGAAAGTAATGTGTGGTTCATAAAGTATATCAGTACCACAGCTGAACTTGCTACTGAATCAGTGATGATGTACCACCAAAGAAATATATTGTGCTTCACATGTAAGTAAATTTAGAGCTGGGCTGTATATTGTTCCATAGATTGTCCCAGTGAGTTTATGCGTGTCTCCTAAAAAAATTTGTTTGGAATTTCTACCTCACTCCTTATTTCTCTAAATCTGTGTGTAATTAAATTTTCCATTATGGAGGAATAGAACTCTTGACATTTGATTACATTTTTAAATATATGTATATAGTAACATTCATTTGTTTATATTTTTGGGAACTTTAAAACATTTTTTTCACCTGTAATCATAGCTCCAGTTAAGGTACAGAATATTTTCATTTTCTTTAAAAGTCACTCTGGGACCACATTGCTAGCATTTCTTTTCCTTTCTAGGACATCATTGATTTTATTTCTATAACTACAGACTTTTGTGGGGGGGGTTCATAAATAGAATTATAAAATATGTCTGGCTTCTTCTTTGGCTCAGGATTATGCTTTTGGATTAGTTCATATTGTTGCATGTACAGTAGTCTGTTTTTATTCTTTGGTGTGTTTGTGTATGTGTATGCGTGCGTGCATGCATGTGTTTGGGTCACTAGCAAAGGAGTATGGGAAATATACTCTTAAAGACAGAGAACTCAAACCTTTGTATTGGATCATTGTTGAAAATTTTCTGAGAAAACTGCTTATCTTTCAATCTGTGATATGTATCAGGAAATTTTGCCTACATCTTAATCCCACAGCAGTCACCTGTCAAACCCTCATTTCCTATAGACACTTTCACAGATATGATGTTTTTCAGGGGAGTGACATTATAAAATTGAAGTATTTCATGATACAATGATTTTTAACTGGCAGTTAGAGAAAATTATAAATAATTTCCTTTGACTTACTGTTAATATACTTTTAACTTTAGACCAGATAATTTTATAAATATATAAATAAAAATTTTGCCAATAATATTTTGCTGAGGTAACATTTTTTTTTGGAATAAGAAATGTTTTGTTGTTGTTGTTCAAGTACAGTTGTCTCCATTTTCCCCTCACACACCTCCACCACCCACCCTCCATACGATCCCCCTTTGGCTTTGTCCATGGGTCCTTTATACATGTTCCTTGATGACCCTTCCCTTTTTTCCCTGGTTATCTCCCTTCCCCCTCCCCTCTGCTTACTATCAATTTGTTCTTTGTTTCCATGTCTCTGGTTGTATTTTCTTTGCTTGTTTGTATTGTTCATTAGTTTCCACTTATAGGTGAGATCATATGTTATTTGGCTTTCACCACCTGGCTCATTTCCCTTGACATAATGCTCTTCATATCCATCCATCCTGTCACAAAAGAGCTCCTTCTTTCTTTCTGCTGTGTAGTATTACATTGTGTAAATGTACCATAGTTTTTTGGTATATTCATTTACTGATGGGCACTTAGGTTGCTTCCAGCACTTGGCTATTGTATATTGTGCTACTATGAACATTGGGATGCATATGTTATTTTGAATTGGTGTTTTAGGATTCTTAGGATATAATCCCAGCAGTGGAATTGCCAGGTCAAAAGGCAATTCCATTTTCAGTTTTTTGAGGAAATTCCATTCTGTTTTCCACAGTGGCTGCACCAGTCTGCATTCCCACCAACAGTGCACTAGGGTTCCCTATTCTCCACAATCTTGCCAGCACTTGTTGTTTGTTGATCTGTTTGTGATGGCCCTTTTGACTGGTGTGAAGTGATATCTCACCATAGTTTTAATTTGCATCTCTCTGATGGCTAGTGATGCTGAGCATCCTTTCGTATGCCTCTGGGCCCTCTGTATGTCCTGCTTGGAGAAATGTCTGTTCAGGTCCTTTGCTCATTTTTAAATTGGATTGTTTGTCTTCCTGGAGTTGAGTTGTGTTAGTTCTTTATACATTTTGGAGATCAAATACTTGTCCAAGTTATCATTGGCAAATGTATTCTCTCATAATGTTGGTTTCCTTTACATTTCGCTGATGTTTTCTGTAGCCATGCAGAAGTTTTTCATTTAGATCATTTAATTTTCAACCAAGATAGTAGGAAAAAATCAAGCTTGATTTTGAGACAGTTTTCACCTACCAGAACATATGAATTCATAAAATATAAAAATATGACACATTGATTTAAAAGTAGTAAACATTCAAGATCTCCCTCTTGGAATGCCTTGGCTTCTCCAACTGTTCTATGAACCTTCCCAAGAACTAACAAGAGGGATAATGTCTAAGGTAGAGTTCCAAAAACTCTATTCTCTAATTAGCCAATGTGAGTTGGTTAAATATTTTATGTATCTAAAACATTATTGATCCATTAGAGAGAAATCATTCTGTAGACCACCATTGCTTTAATTGTGTGAGATAAAATAGTGATCTAGAAATATTAAAACTACACAAACAAAAAGGGTTCTCTTGCAAAAATGTACATGAAAGGCTCCTTATGTTTTTCTACTTTCGGATGTCCACATACCCATAAGCATTTTTAAGGTTCATAAATAATCTTGCCATGAATCAATTTAGCCTTGATTTACTTGGTATATTCAAGTTATATTCAAAAAGGCAACATTTTGTTGACAGTTATCTATTTACTAGCCACAGTACACTATTATGTAATGTTCTATATAACACAGTATTAATATGCTACTCTGGACAGCATTTGTGGGTTCTTTTTGTTCATTAGGTAACACCTATATCTAGACAATATTTAACACCATAAAATGTATAGAAAGAATTGATATTTCATTCTTCTCAGAACTGCTCAAATAAGAATTGCATACTGACCGGACATAGACACTAGATATTGTGTAAGGTAGCCTGTGTTGAGATATCTCCTTTATTATTGAAAAGAGGCATAAATGCATCATTAAATAAGGAAGTTTATTTTTTAAATGAAATTTGGTAGTTCTTGTTTATATTATTAATTTTAAGAGTTGATCGTATTTTAGGAGCAAGGACTTATTGTAGCATATTTTTCTTGAATGGGTGACTTATGTATATTTGTAAATGACCAATATTTTGGATTTAGGAGAATGCTGTCATTTTTCATATAATATGGAAAGAACATAGTAGTCTGACTGAAAATAGACAGTCCTACTAGAGGTAGTGTAGTGAGTTGTAAAACTTTCAATTGGAGGTCCTGACTAAAGGAATTTGCTGGTAGCTAAGCAGAAAATCCAAAGATTTAAGATATTACAGTTTTTATGTTAATAATTTGTAGCAGTATCTACAAACATTATGGTGAGGGACACAAAAGGGAAAATAGAGCAGATTGCACTCATGAACATTTGCAGCTAGGTAATGGATCCTATTCTGAGGAATAAGCTTTGGCATAAAAAGAAATTATTAAGTCTTAAATTGTTGACTAGCCAACAAAAACCTGTGGGCAAAGAACTAGCATTTTAGTTATCAAAATTATAGCAAGGGAAAATTTTTCTAACACCTAGAACTGATAGTACCAGATCTACGTAGTTAACCTATGGCCTGGATTACTGTGACAGCAGACTTAGTTTATAAAATACTCATCACATTATTTTTTTGTAATACATTGTAACATTTCTTTTTTAATGGATCTGGGATTATGGGGCAAGTTCTCAGTCCCTTCCAGCTGTGGAGCCTGGTATCCTGTGTAATTTGAAGTCCAAGGAATGGGTGACTTCCTATACGGACAGGCTCTTGTAATGAAGCTTGGATTGTGACAGATCACAGAGGGCTGAAACAGCTATTTTGGTGAGTCATTTTCTTAGGGGTTATAATTAAGTATAGTAAAAAGAGGTCAATTCCTGTCAAAATGTCTTATCAAATTATCCTTTTGAATAGCTAAGAGGTTTAAGTTTTGGAATGTGTTTAATGATTTCTGGTGTTGCCATTTTTGTGTGGTAGATTAGAAAAAAATTTTGGGCACTTATATTCTTTTTAAATTATGAAGAATGAAAGATAGACCTCATTATATGTCAAAGCATGGGACATGGTTCACACTTACAAAATAATAAGGTGTCTCCATAGCTAGTTGTACATCTTGTCCCATCATGAAACATTCACACTGGAAAATATTAAATATTTTAAATAAAAACATAAAAAAAACAGTGTACTACATAGACTTATGGTCCTTATGATGTGATTTCATAAAAGAAAAGTAATGAATGCATTGTAGATGTTTATGTATACATACAAGGTATTCTTAGATTTAGTTAAGAGGTTAAAATGTAGTTTTTTACTTTATTCATTTAATTCTTAAGAATCTGTTTATAACAAATAAAATGGAAAAGTACAACAATAATATTTGGCAAATGTGTTTCATACTGATACAACTAGAACTGGGGTAACAGGGTACCAATGTGAGGGTCTGGGGCAGTAGTCTTCCTGGTAGTTCCCTGCATGTTCTAGGCCAAGCATTTGGCTGCTTCTTACATGATTGGTCTCCAGAAAGCCTATCAAGGGAGGTTCCTGTCAAACTGAGAGTTAAACAAAAATAACAGAGACATACAGAGCTCAGAGATGTTGACCGTCAACCTAGTCAGTGAGAGAAAAAAACTCACTGAGACATTCAGCTGAGTCCCTAGAAAATCATCATTTCATAATTTAGGAGTCAAACACTAAAATCTTTGCCCGTGGACTGAGGAATTTTAATTATCTGCCAGAAAAAAATTAATACCATTTAAGGAAGATAGTAAAACATAAAACCTACATTCTATCATTTACAAAGCTCATACCATAAAATCTAAAATTATTAGACACACAAACAAGCAAAGAACTCAAGGTAATTCAGAGTTCAAATAAGAAGATGGAGATATTTGGAGCAGTTGTTAAAGCGCTCGCTCTCTCGCTCTCTCTCTCTCCACATCTTTATCTCCTTATGCTTAAATATTTAAAGGCAAAGTTGACCATAATGAGCAAACCCATCAGGATTATCAACAGAGAGAAAGAAATTAAAAGGGAACCAAATGGAAATTCTTGATCTAAAGAGTACAATATCTAAAAGCAAACAAAACAAACAAACAAAAAACACTGAATTTTCTCGAGAGGTATTTTGGGGATATCAGAAAGGGTCAGTCAGTTTTTAAAGTTACATAAAGAGAAATTATTTAATCTGAAGAAGATAAGGTTTTAATGTTATTGAATCCAGTTTTGTTGATGTATAGAACAATATTAAATATTCTGACATACATGGAAATTAAAGGCTGAGGAGAAGGAATATAATGAGATATAAAATATTTGAAAAAATGTAATGTCCACAAATTCCCAACGTTGAAAAAGCTGTCGACAATAGGAAGTTAAGGTAAACTCACAAGAAAATCAGAGCTGTGGAAATCACAGTTATACTGATGAAAACAAACACAGGAAAAGGGAATCGCATGAGAACCATTCTTTCCTTTCCACCTGTGTGGTGATCTGGTTTTCTTGTGTTTGGTCTCTTATGCTCTATCCGTTCTATAAGCTGCCACTTTTAAAATTACAAGAATAATAAAGATTTTAACAATTGTTAAGAACTGCTGCTAAGTAAGAGGTTGGAAAAAGTAACTGCCAAATGGTGCAATAATAGAAAGGAGAAGGAATAGAAACAGTGGGTGATGGTTACTTGTTAGCCACTATTATTTTTGCTGCCATATTAGCAATAGTACTAGCAGTAGTAGTACCAATAGTAGTAATAGTGGTGGTAGTAATAGTATTAAAATAATAATAAAGCAGAGCAGTTAAATATTACAAAATGCTTTAAAAAATAATGGTATTTTAAAATGAAAAACACCCATAGGAATTAAGACTTATAAGAAGGAATCATTGGGGAGAAAATATATTCCTGATGCAGAGGATAAATGTTGGAGATATTTCCTGAGAATGCAAAACAAATATCACGGAGAGTAGACCAGGGATAGTGGACTAGCCTTAGAAGGGAAAATGTGTGATTCTGCATCTGACAAGGGCAGGGCATATAGGCAGTAATAGGTCCTATTTCAGAGACAGTTTCAGATGTAATATTGGGAAATTTGACAGTTGATACTAGACAGTCTCTATGTAATTTGGATTGTATAAAATAAGGTCATTATTTGCTATGATGGGGCAATGATAGAGATTCAGACTGGAAAAGAGTGCTAAAACTTTAAATAACTATTGTAGAATCAGAAAATTTACCTGACTGTGGGTAAGTATAAAGATTGTGAATTGCTCTGAGTGCTTTGGCTTCAAATAAAATATCTGTAATGTCTAATACTGTAGAGCCAAAAAAATGTTAATTTTGCTTCTGGCACCACTCAGCATGCTGAGGAAGTAGGTTCTCAATTCATTTTTCATGTGCAGCAAGTGGACATGATAGGTGGGGAAATCATGTTAATTTTCTAACTGGAGATCTTATACCACAAGTTCACACCTTTTACTAATTAGATATTTTATGCATAATCATCTGGAACTAATTGAGCCAATGAAGTCACTTGTTGGTCACAGAATTCACATAAGAGATGCTATGTCACAGTTTCAGTGCCGGGCAGACAGTTATGGAAACACACAGCCAGGAAATTGATGTTGATAGTAGAGCTTGGGAATTAAGTGCTGAAGTTCTTACTATTTCATAACTGGATTTTGGCACATCCCCTTAATCTCCTCTGGATAATACATAGCACTACAAGCAAGAGGCATACTACAGGGTTACTTGGAACTTTGTTAAGTGGCAAATTGCTGCTGACGTTACTGGTATTTTTTTAGTACAGAAAAACACAATATGACTTAGAACAAAACAAATGGGGTTAATGTATGAAATTTTGTAAAAGAAGGAATGTCATCCCTAGTATGAAACAAATTTGATTTTATAAAATATTTACGTTTAAGACTATTTAAGAACAAATTTTGTGTTTGTGTTTTTTTTTTCCTGTGTGTGGGGGGGAAGGGCTGCTCTTGTTTTAAATAAAAAGTGGGAAAATGATAATTTTGATTATTCAAAATATTTATCAAAGGACCAGAACTGAATGTTATATATCTTATAACTATCTTGCAAAAAGCCAAGACATTAAATAGAAAATCAAATCACTTACAATATTTTTTTTGTAGTCAAGGTCAAATAGACTTAAGGCTAAAGAAAGAAAGGAGTGAGCATTTTCTAATTTCTTTATAAAGCCTGAAGACTAATTGTTAAGCAGGAGAAGGCTCTAAAGCTTTGTCCTAGATGGATGTTAAGATTGGTCATGAACTCAAAGAAATTTGATATTCGCTTGGATATTTATATAGTGGTAAGGAATTTAGTTAACCTCAAGGAGTATAATTATTTAATATTGTTTGTAAAGTTGTCAGACATCTTGCCTAATGATTTATATCTCATTAATATGCTTAACATGGATAAAATGGTTGAGTCTTAAATGAAATTGCTTTTTAGAGATAGACTATATTTACAAGTTTTTCTTCATTTTTGTGTTCATTTATATACCAATGATTTTACATTTTAAAGTGGGTTTGCTTCCCAGGATCTATGAATCAACCTTCTAACATATTCTTTTTGTTTTACTTGCCCTACCAAACAACATTGTCTAAACAATAGCCAGAATCTTCTTTTAAATGAAATAAATAAGTAAATTTTTAAAATCATAAAACACAAGTGCTCAAACTCATCTTCTAGGTGTCCCACTCACTTAGACCAAAACAGGCTCCTCACCACGACTACAAGGTTCTGTGTGATGTGGCTCCTGTCACCTCCTTGATGTTATCTCTCATTACAACCCAGCCTCGTGGGCTTTCTTACTGATTCTAAAACACAACATGTTCATTCTTATATTAGGGCATTGCCAGTTGCTCCCCTTGCCTGTAATTCTCTTATTCTATGTCTTCACAGGACAGGCTTTTTCTCATCATTTATATTTTTAGCTGAATATCCCTTCTTAAATGTCTTCCATGAAATCATTCCCAAAGTAAAATTTATCCCATTCCTCAGAATCACTCTCTACTTACATGCTCTTTTTATTATTCAATTACAATATATTTACCTGAAATCATCATTATTTATTTGTTAATTTTTTTTATCTCCCCTTCAGCATAATGTATTATCATTCAAAAGATGAACTTTGTTTCCCTCACTCCCTACTATATCTCCAACACAGGTAGCCTTTTGTTGAGATCCCATTAAACACCCAAAGAACACTCTTTCTTGAAAGATCCTCTCCCTTTTGATAATATAAATAAAAAACACTTTAATGTTTATTCTTAACTACTCTGTGCAAGTTCACTTTATTCACTTGAAATAAGTGTCAAGCATGAGAAGTGTCATCATTATGGTGGATCTGATTTGTCCTTTGCTTCTCCAGCAATGAAGGCGTTGATGTCAGTACTTGACAATTGAGTACATGAAGCTGAGGGAAATTAAGTCTAATTTCAGAAATTGACTCAATCTCTATTTTAAAAATTATGCCATTTTTATTATGCTATTCTTACTCTTTTTTTAAATCTTTATATTTAATTTTTAATATTCTGTTTCACATATAGAAAAACAGAGATTGCAGTGTTTAGTTTACATCGTTCACATACACGTTCATAACAGCAGAAAGTGGTATGACTCATCCAATGTAAAATATTAGCATATAAGGAACATTTTGTGTTGTTCGTCATTAGATCTTACACAGACTACCTAGAAAAAAGGCAATTAGTACAAAGTTCAATATTGTAAAGTGAAATGGTTTATTGACTGTAGCTGCATACCCTCTACTTATCCAAGTTCAGTCAAATAATACATAATGCTGTTTATATTAATCTGAAATCATCTAGTGATTTAGTTGTTCAGAAATATTGACTTTTTTGCTATGGTAAAATACTGTGGTTAAAAAAATAAACAGCCACCAAGGTTAGTTTATCAAAAGATATGTTCTATAATTATAATACTGGTCATTTAGTTTACAAAAACTTTGTAAGAGTTTTACAAATCTTTGAAACTCAAGAAGTATGAAAATTCACCTCTAATAAATGACTAAAAGAGGGCAGGTGGGAAAAAAGCAAAAAGAAAAAATATAATTTATAAAAATTTAAGTTAAATTTATAGATGATTTCCTGAAGTACTAGAATATTTCTGCACAAGTAATAAATCATGTGATAAATGATCAAATTTCAGTAGAAATGCAAATGTTGTGGTTATTAAATAAAGCATTGTGCTTCACAAGGTTTGTACAAATTTTTCTTGTAGCAATAAACCTTATTTCAGAATTGCTTTAGCTGAGGAACTGGAATCTCTTCTCTATTTCTAAAAATATTTACCTCAACAATGTCCCTAGATTTTCCAGATTTTCTTCTTTACTTACTGAATGGTAATGAAAACATCATCCAGGAAAATGATTACCTTATCATGTTGTCACTGAAGATGATTGTCCTGGAAGGTAATTTGCCTTATGCCATTTTAGAGCCCCCGACTTGCCACCTTAGATCTCCTCACAAGGAGAATTTCATGTTCTCCATGCCAATGGATTATATTTCACAGGAACTTACCAGTAGTATCCTCACTACCTCATTCAGTTGACATTTGTTTATCTAGTTTTGTGCAAAGCTGAAAATTAGATATAAATTCAGTTCTATCATGTACATATGTGGAAAAATGTCTAATATTAATTTAAACATTTTGTATATTGGACTACTTTTATTATTTAACTTAATTACTCCATAAACAATGGTTTGGCACCTAATATGTGGCCATCACTGTGTTAAGGACTATAACTTCTAACATACTCCCTATTTCATTACGACCATCTTGGAACTCCCACCTGGTAGGGGAAACAAGATATTACAAGATGGTGTTTTGTGTATTGTGGATAGGAGCATTATGCACGTGATGTTTATAGTACTCAAAGAGGACAACCGAATATAAACATTGGGTGAAAATTTAATTAGCTTTACTTTTTGACTGATTCCCAACTTATAAAGAAAATAAATTACAAGTAAGTTGATTTGTTTATAATTTCAATATTCTTGAAATGTCCTAAAATAATTTTTGATTTACTCAACCTCATTAAGCATTTCTTCGAATAAAATAGATGTTCCTCATTTTCTGAAGCTCTAAATACGATTATTTGTCTATAAAACTAATAGTGACTGGAGGCCAGTTATTTCTTCAACACTTGCTCTTACATTGTTCCCTCCCCAGTCCTATTGAATTCTCAGAACACTGAGAACAAACTGTGAGAGTCCTGATCCAGGTTATTATTTCTGGGATTCCTCTCATGGTAAGATAGCACAATAAATACATTGTGATGTAACAGTCTCATCTAGCTGTTACTCTTTTAAAAATCTGTTTTTGTTTTAATGTGTTTTTTTCTTTTATTGTCATTTTAGGTTTTTTTTTTTCCTTTATTGATTCTAAAGAGAGGAAAAGGGAGGGAGAAACAGAGAGAGAGAATCATCGATGGAAGAGAGAAACAGCAACTAATTGCTGCCTGCATGTGCCCCAACTGGGAAATGAACCTCAGTTAAGGCATGTGCCCTGACTGATAATCAAACTGGCAACTTTTTGCCTTATGGAACCACACCCAACCAACTGAGTGACACCAGCCGGGGCTGGAAATCTTTTTTTTAACATAGTTTCAAAGATAAAGTATATATATGGCATTTCAATATTTTATATTTGGGGAAAAGGAGACACTCTACAAATTACTGATAAATAATATATAGGTTCTGGATTTTTTTTTTTTTTGGTAACTCACTGATTTGACAATGCAATTCAAGATTTGATTTTAGAAATTATTGCAATGAGGTCAGTTCTATTCTTAGAGGACCAAACTCAATCTGTTTACTTCAGAGTCCCATAGAATGCTTCTGTGTCCCTGTATTCAGTCTGAGAGACCAGTATAATTACTGAGATTGCCTGCATGTGAATATAATAACCACAGGATGCTTGCAATGGGAAGTGGAAAAAGAAAGACTTAAGAGAATGAGCACTGAGCCCATGATCAAAGGAACTAAAATGTTAGTTTGCCTGACATTCTTTTCTATTCACGGTTGGATGATGTACATGATGTTGAATGCAGCCATATGGGAGAGGGTGATGAGGGAGAATGACATGGATTTGAGTTGGGGGGTAGGGGCTGAGGAAGGCTGTTTTTGAAATTAGCTTGATATTTCTACTATAAATGTCACTAAGAAGACAATGATAGATTAGGTTTAGGAGCATACTTACTTAGGTATTAAAGAAAATAAAGCTTGTGAGTGGCCCCAGTCCTGGCACTAGCAATAACCAGTGTAGATTCATAGCTTAGCTTTGCCTGGAAATCTCCAAACCCAGGAAAAGTACCAGCCATCTCAGATAGCTTTATAGCTCAAGCAGGGTGGCCTTGGGTAAAACACAACTAGGGGCTGACCATGGCTTGCATCACCACCTGGAAACCACAGAGCCTGCACACCCAGTGGACAGCTACAGACCTCGTCAGAGCAAATCCACCCTGCTGGTGCACAGCTGATCTTCCACAGAGGGTGAAGGTTTGTGGTCAGTGGTCACAGTCAGTCCTTGAAGCTGACTGGCCTGGGTAAATCCCTCCCATTGTCCTGACAACAGCAATTCAGGCTCAACTACAAGAGGAGGGTATACTAAACCCACATGATGGGTGCACCTCAAGCACCCATCTTGGGTGATAGGAGAGGCTGTGCCTGTGGACTGTACAGGACACCTACTACGTTAGGCCTCACTACCAAGACAGGGAGTCAAAGCAGCTCTACCTAATATATAGAACCAAACCCAGAGAGGCTTCCAAAAGGAGGAGAAAAGGAAAATGGTCCAAATGAAAGAACAGATCAAAACTCCAGAAAAATAATAACTATACAAAATGGAGATGAGCAATCTATCAGATGCAGAGTTCTAAACATTGGTGATAAGGATGCTCAATGAATTTAATGAGGACCTCAACAGCATGAAAAAGATCCAGTCAGAAATGAAGGATATACAAACTGAAATAAAGTATAATTCATAGGAAAACAACAGGATAAAGCTGAAAATCAAATCAATGATTTGAAACATAAGGAAGCAAAAAACAACCAATCAGAACAACAAGGAGAAAAAAGTATATTTAAAAAAAAAAAAGGTGCTGGCTTGTGTGGCTCAGTGATTGAGTGCCGGCCTGTGAATCAAAGGGTTGCTGGTTTGATTCCCAGTCTAGGGCACATGCCTAGGTTGCCCAGGGTCCCCAATTGGGGGTGCACAAGAGGCAAGGCAACCATACAGTGATTTTTCTCTCCCTCTCTTTCCCTTTCCCATCCTCTCTCTAAAAAATAAAGTAAATAAAATCTTTTTTTTTAAGGAGGATAGTGTAAGCAGCCTCTGGATTAACATCAAGCATTCCAACATTTTCATTATGTGGGTTTTGGAAGGAGAAGAGCAAGAGCAAGAAATTGGAAATCTATTTGAAAAAATAATTAAAGAAAACTTCCCTAATTGGGTGAAGAAAATAGACATGCAAGTCCAGGCAGCACAGAGAGTCCGAAACAAGATGGATGCAAGAGGCCCATTCCAAGATACATCATAATTAAAATGCCAAAGGTTAAAGATAAAGATAGAATCTTAAAAACAGCAAGAGAAAAGCAGTTAGTTACCTACAGGGGGGTTCCCATAAGACTATAAGCTGATTTCTCAAAAGAAACTTTGCAAGCTAGAAAGGATTGACAAAAAATATTCAAAGTCATGAAAAGCAGGGACCTACAGCCATGATTGCTCTACCCAGCAAAGATATCATTTAGAATCAAAGGGCAGATAAATAACTTCTCAGACAAGAAAAAAACTAAAGGAATTTATCATCACTGAAGCATTATTATATAAAATGTTAAAGGGAATTATTTAAGAAAAAGAAGATTAAAACTATAAAAAATAAATTGGCAATAAATGCATATCTATCAGCAATTGATTCTAAAACAAACTAAGAAACGAAGAACAAAGACAGAATCATGTATACAGTGAGTGTTTTGATGCTTGCCAGATAGGAGGTGTTTTGGGAGAATAGGTGAAGAGGTGAGGGGGTTAAAGTTCAAATAGGTAGTTACAGAATAGCTATGTGGATGTAAAATACAGTGTAGATAATAGAGTAGCCAAAGAACCCAGGCATGAACAAAGGTGTAGGGATTGACTGAGTGAGTTGGGGGAGTTCTGTGTGGAGGGGGAACAAAGCAGAAACATTGGGACAACTGTAATAGTATAAACAATAAAATATAATTAAAAATATAAAAAAGCTTCAAAACATCTGAACATCAACATTTATATAAAAGGAAAAATTATTTTATGTAATCTGTTTTGATAAAGTAAATTTATTTTTAACAAGCTATATTGTTCAGTAATGAGGGTATGATTATCACACTGTGTAAACAGAGCTGCAGATCTCATATTTGCGTAGTTTTTAAAATGCACATTCTTTATTAGCTAACATATTTAATTTCTCTGTTAGCAAATGACAGTGCCTTAAACAGGATAAAAGATTTATTTTCTCAAACACGCATATGTCTAAGCTGATAGGTGGCCCATGGGGCAGGTCAGCTCAGGAACTTGAGGCCATACAGGTGCAGGCTCTTTCTACTTCCTTGCTTCCTCATCCCTACCTGCATGGCCAATGCTGGCCAATTAACACACGTTCTTATACCTGCTCATAGGATAGAGAAAAGAGGAAAAAGGAAAGCGGAAAACAGCTTCCCCGAATGATATGATTAAGAAAGTGTACATACAATTTTTCCTCATATCACACTGAGCAGGACTGAATTCCATATTAAGTCCTGCTGCAAAAGGGGCTATAAAAAAATGCTCTTGCTAGCTAGACAGCTCTAAGCGTAGCAAAGTTCAGATTTCCCTTATTAAATGAAAAGTGGGTGAATAGATATTAAGAGAGAAGTTAGTTGCTGTAGTTACCTCCTTAAAACTAAGAAAAAAAAGTCTGTGAAGTTATTTGCCATTTTCACACTCCTGATACAAAGAGAAAATGTGCAAAAGTGCAATTGACTGTTGGGGAGGGTATGGTTTAAAAATTACTGAAAAATCCTCTCTCTAATAAAATATTTGTGTATTTTATGTTCACAAGACTGCTATTTTTATTCCTCTAAATAGCTAAACATTATATGATATTGTACTCCCGTACTGCTATTAAATTTAAACTTATGTGTAGTCTGATTTTACAAATAATAAAGTGAAATGGCAAAAAGTAAATAACCCTTTCAGAAAGCATGTAAGACTTGAGGACAGAACAATAACTAGGATGCAGGTATATAATCCCTTTAGTTTTAGATCATTACAGACCATCACACTCCCAAGTCTCTTTGTAGCAAGTTGTATCTATTGCTCTGTGGGATTCTGACTTTTAGAGATGAATGCTTTTGTAAAGCTACATAAGTCTAAGGTAAAACTAGTAAACTTTCTTTACAAGTAAAGAAATCAGCATCTTCTTAACTTTATTATTATTTTCCATGGGAAGATGTACAAATGTCACTTGCTTCTCATAATTAACAGAAAAGCATCTAAGGTGGTAAAATTATAACATTAAAGGGAAAGGGAAATAATACAATAACCACAACTATTACTAGAAAGGAAATACGGTAGTGTGACTATACTTGTATACTGACATGTCATCTCTTGTTGATCAATTATTGTGACCTAATACATGTTTGTTAGTAGAAATATAATTGCCTTATATTAGAAATATTTTCAGCCTCTCTATTAACTAAATATATTCTAACAAAAACTTTCTTATACAACATATATTTTTGAAAACTGGTTTAGAGTTCTTCCTTTTAGTTACAACTTGCGACACGTGTGCATACAGGGATGGACCAAAGTAGGTTTTTAGGTGTGAGTATGCAAAATAGAGTTTATTCCTGTATTTTTATTTATTAATGATTGGATTACTTGCATTATGATTATAAACCTACTTTTGCACATTACTTATATGCCATATGTATGATATATGCTATGTATCACATATAGTTTAAATAAAATAAAATATGTAATACTTAACTGAAGTTTCTAAAGTATGTTCCTAAAATTACTTGCTCCTGCATTCTACATAGATGGAATTTTTTTTTATGGGAGAGAAGGTTGGAAAAATGGAGGGAATGGGGAAAAGTATGTCCTTAACTGATAGATTAGTTGATTGATGATGATGCTCTAAATTCAGGTTCTCCAATCCAAACATCAAATATCCTTCTTTTAATATTTCCAGACTTTTCCAGTCACTTGTCTTCCACATCCTCCAGAAACCAATTTCTCTACCTACCTCACCTTCCTAATCTTACTACATTTTTTTTCATAATTCCAGCAGGTAGCTATGCCTTAAAATTCACTATCATGAAAATAGTACAAAATAGAAAAAATTACCTATATATTCACCCACTTTTTACTCTTTTAATGATATTGCAGCAAATATATATCATGAACTTTAAAAAACATATTCTTTAAAACAAAATTCAGTAACAAAGAAATAAAACTATCACCAATTTTATGCAGCAATTTTTTTCACTCTCCCTTCAAGACAAGCTCATTAAAAATTTATCTCCTCTCCTTCTTCAACTCTCTTTTGCTTTCACACACACATTTTCCCTCTACATAAAATAGCACTACTTCTTCAATGTTCTCTAGCTTGTTTTTGGCAGTATATTCTTAACTTCCATGTCAATTCCTACAAATCTACTAAAAGGATTTTAATGGTTGCCTAGTATTCAAAGGCAGGTTTATACCATATCTAATTTTCCTGTTTTATATATTTAGTTTATGGTATGTACAATTATTTGATGTTATAAATTGTGTGACAACAAATGTGTGTATGTCCCCTTACTTGTTATGTCTTCTTTCCTTCTAAGTTTTTTCTTAACAAATATTATTAATCATTTAATGTGTGGAATCCACTTGTTGAATTCCCTAAAATCTGTGCCTCTAGGGAACTAACATCCTAGGAGGCAGACAAGAAATACATGAAAGCATGAAGTTGATTGCCATAGATTGTGATAATGTTATGCTGAATGACCAAGATTTCATTGAGTATATAACATTTGAATAACTAGGGATTGACTTTTGGTTTTCAGTATGGCATGTAAAGAACTTGGAACTTGTTTCTCCCATACATACAAGAAAAAAGCTGGACAAACTGGTCATCTACATCTCTTCTTAAATCCACCAGAGAACTAATGTCTTAAGGAAAACTAGTGTCCCCAGAAGTGAAGAGACAAACAGGCAGGTACAGAGAGCCACAATTTGGTAGAGCAAAAGCCCAGAAGTGGATAACTGTGAGAACCAATAGTGGGGCAGAAAAACCTAAACTGTATTTGACAAATTGATGGTGGCTTGATGTGGACAAGTTTGAGAGTGAAAAATTCCAGGTGGGGTGATGAGTCTAAAGGAGGGTGCCACATTTTCATGTGTTTTATTCCCAAGAACTTTATGAAGTTCTTACAGTGAATTTGAGGAAAAATCGCCTCATGCTTTTGGCAATGTGGATGATGTTGAACTGAACAATCCCATCAGTATGCATCGATCCACTGGTTCTGATTGACATCTTTTATGGATTAAATTTTCCCTAACATTAGTATGCTCAAATACTATTCCCCAATATGATAATATTAAGAGATGGACCTTTGAAAAGTCATTAGATCTTGAAAGTGAGGACCTACTAAATAGGATTGTGCCCTTATGAAGGAGACACCAGAGAGTTTTCTTGGTCTCCTTCTGCCATGAGAACACAATGAAAAGATGACCATCTGCAAACCAGGAACAGAGTCCTAACTGGGAATCAAGTATGCTGGTACCTTGACCTCAGACTTCCAGCTTCCAGAATTGTGAGAAATAATATCTGTGGTCTATAAGCCACCCAGTCTATGCTATTTTGTTATGGAAAACTGAATGGACTAGACAACATCTACAGACTACATCATGCAACAAGAGCAGAATATATATTCTTCTCAAGCTCATTCAGAACATTAACCAAGATAGATCTCATCTGGGAAATGAAGCACATCATAAAAAATTTTAAAGACTAGCAACCATATAATATATCTTCACTGACCTCAATGGAATATTTAAATTAAAAATCAATGACAGAAAGCTGGATAATCCCAAAATACATGAAGATTAAACACACTTCTAAATTACATGGGTATCAAAGAAATCTCTTAAGAGGAATTTGAAAATATTATTCCTTTCTATTGAATTTGTTTGGGTGACACTGGTTAATGAAATTATACAGATTTCAGGTGTACAATTCTACAACACATCACATGTATGCAAAAATACATTTAACTAACTTGAAAATAAAATTTGTGGGATTCAGCAAAAGCAGTGCTTAGAGGAAATTTAGAGCATTGGATGTATATATTACAAAAAAAAAAAAAGAGAGAGAAAGATCTATAATGTAATCCAAGCTGTAATTTAGGAAATGAGAAAAAGAAGAAGTGAAACACAAAGTAAGCAGTAGAATAGAAACAAAAATTAAAGCAAAATTTACTGAAACTGAAAAGATGAAATTAAGTTAGAAATATCAACCAAATCAAAGGCTAGTTCCTTAAAAATATCAATAAAGAATAAGCCAGTCATGCTAACTGCTGGAGAAGTATTCTAAGCAGTGGGGACCAGTGCTAAGCCAATAAATAGAAAAAAGCTTAGTGATTTTAAAGAAAAGCAAGAAGTTAGTGTGACTAAAGCTCTAGATCATGGCAGAGTAAAGGAGTTGTTCATGTCCTCCCCTACAGAGACTAATGAGGATTTTACATTCATTCAAAAAGAGGTAGAAAGGCCTTTGGAAAAAAAAAAACTCAAAATACAGTTTTATTGAGACATAATTTACACACTACAGAATCCATCCCATTTAAGAGTAAAATTCAGTGGCTTTTTGTACATTCACAGAGTTGTACAAGAATACATGACCTGCTATACTCGTACATCAGGCAGGGCTATGTTCTTTTATAAAATTAAAAAAAAAATGAAAAAGTGAGAGCTATAGACACAGATACTATTATTTTATATTAGATTAGTACAATATTTTATGGTAAGTTTTCCCATGAACAGTGACCTGAGTAAATTGAAGGAGGCTGCCAGGCAGGGATCTCAAGTGTCGGGGGGACACTCAAGGCAGAGGAAACAGCACCTGTATGCAAACTTGCAGGGTCCAGAGGAGAACAAAGTAGGCAGGCTATGGCTGAAAACACTGAGTGGTAAAGAGATCAGAAAGTTTGCAGGGAGCCATATCCCATAGTGCCTTGTAAGCCAGGGTAAGAAGTTAAACTGATATAATTATTTTTGTTTTGTTTTAAATAAAATTGTACACCTTTTAAAAATTCATAAGGTGGAAGAGTATGCAGGAAATTTGCCTTTTGATTACATTACACTTACCTGAAAACAAAATGCAAGAACAAACCAAATTATCATGCTTATAGTTACTGCTGAACTGTAATTGCCCTATTTCCACAGTCAGTAATGATTAGCAGAATTTAATTACTCAGAATTGCTCATTTGGTTGTTCATATTATAAGTTTGACATAAAATAATAGACATATATTTTATTTCAGCACCAGTTTAAAATTTCAGAATCCAAATGTGCTATTATATAGGACTTCATGTCTGAAAACATTTTAATCCTGTCTGTAAGCATAGCAATGCATATTCAAAAGGTTTTAAATGCCGTTCTGTAATTATACATTTGCAAGACCTGCTATGGTTGCAGAGCATATATATTTTCATTTCAGTTTGTTATTTTAAACAGAAGACTTATGGGTCAGAAAGGAAGTAATTTCTTACCACAAGAAAGCTATAATTAGGTATATTTATATTTAACTTTTGTGCAATGGATACTACTCATTAGTATCAAGTAGTATGGCATAATTTACATTTTGATAAACAACTTTTGTATGATAAGTATAATAATTATGGTAATTTTGAACTTGTTACTGCTGTTTATGTTGTTTATTCTTTAATAATACACTATCAGCATCAGTGAAAACTTCTCAGAACAAGGTGTCAGGTGGCAGCCATACCTTTTCTACAATTATAATAAATTCAGTCATACAAACATAGAAAACATTTGCTTTTTTTATTATAAAATTGAGAACACCGAACGAACTGATCCTCAAGAGCAGTTGTAGAACAAGAAGAACATGAAACAACACTGACTCAAGAGAAATTAAACTGATGAGATAATGGCAGGGATGGGGCGGATCTAGCTACTCCGACTTTTCAAATCTTAGTGATAAATACAATTAAAACCCATCTCATCAAATAGTTTTACTGTCTTGATATCAGAGGCAGATATCAAAAAGAAGCTCGCCTTTTTTTCTAAGCAGCTCTTTTGTTTCTTTCATCACTTGTCATTACCCTCATGTAGGTCATGCATTATTAATAATAACATGATTCAGGTTTCAGAAAATTGAAAGAAATTTCACCACGTCAAAATGTTTTCTCAGTAGCACCTAGGCACAAATGTGTTAGATTTAGGAAATTACTCCTGCTTTTATCCTTAATTTTTTTTTCAGTTTTATTCTTACTTTTAAATGTGTTTAAAGGAATGAAAAGTAAGTAGAAAATGCTGGAATTAGAGCAAAATGATCAGGACTCATATTTTCCCACTAAATGGATTATTGTGTCATGTATTAATGGTTGTGAACAAGCCATTTTTTCTGAGAGAGGTAATTATCTGTTATTTTACCCCAAACTGAAAATGTGTCATCTCTTTTGTTTTCAGATATTCAAATTTTATTTATATTCAAAAAAAGAATAAAAAGTAAACATAGAAATTTTACATTTTATTCCATACTATAACTGGACATTATAACACATATGCTAAGTACAAAATTATCTTTTGTATACATATATGTATATATAGTTGGCATAAACATGATAAATAATTCTCTTTATTACTTATCCTGGCTCACATTATTATACTTTGCAAACACCTAGTTACAAATTATTATCTTATGTGATTCAAAGTTCATTTACCTGAATCTGACTCTGCTCAGTGATTTCACTAGGACTGTGATGTACTAATCTGGCTAAAAAGGCCAGCCTTAACTGACAGTGCTTCTCATAAGAGAAGGCTCTTAGGGAAGAATTTTCCACCATGTTTGGAACTAACTGCCAAGAGTAAATCTTTCTCAGTATCTTATTGTAGATGAGAAATTACTAGTTTAATAGACAGCACCTGATTTCCTAGTTTCTTAGATATGCACTTGCCTAAAATGATTATATTAATTTTGACTTTTTCATTAATTCTTATTCCTTCTAATTTGTTCATTTCTTCAGCAGTTTTTGCAACATAATTCGTGTGAAAAAATTCATTGTGAATGTAGCACTTATCATTTATCTATCAAGATTAGCTACTTCCTAATGGAGTTCTCATTTTAATTGTCAAGAAAGATTTAAGTTTATTAAAAGAAATTAAATCAGTTATCCCTGTTTTAAAATATTTGAAAGACTCAGCACCCATTAAGCATGAGCCATTAAGAGCTGCAGGGATATAAACAAATGAAAATGTGCTTTATTCTGATTAGTAATTAAGGCCAATGATGCTATAATGGACTTGCATAGTGAGTAATATTAGGTACAATTTACTTTTATAACATTTTACTTACAGTATGATTTTTTATCAATTTACTTACTGAAACTAATTTTGAACAGACTATTTTATTGATCTATAGATAATATGTCTTCTTGTACAATGCTTTTTGCCAATATCTCCTGTTAGGGAGAAAGTAAAAGTAGAGTACTGTTAAAACAAAAACAGATAACAGGAAAACACAGATTTAAAGTGTTTTGAAAACTTACAACTGCGATGACTGGCATAGGAAACTGACCCAAGGAAATGTATAATAAGCTGACTGATTGGTTAAGGGATTTGTAAAACCAAGAAACCAAAAATAACCCATCCCTCACCCTCCAGAAAGTAAGTAACAGCCCCATCAGTATTTAAGTCTAAATGTATTCTCATCCTTGATCTTTCATAGTAGAGTTTGGGCCACGAAAATTCTGCAGACTCCAAGGAGCATGTCATTCCCAATTCCCATTTTTGCTGTCACACTAAGAATAATGGGAGGGAAAACTCACCAGTGATGAAGAAATGTTCCCCCCAAAAAGCATGTGCAAGTAAACTCACGTTAAAGAGCTTCATCTGATCAGTATAAGAAATATTCTATACCTTTAAATATTTAAGAGAGGCTTCACATCACACCATTTTCAGAAAAGAAGAAATATTCTCAATTTATTATATCATATCGGCATAATGTTAATATCAGAACCTTACTAAGACATTACAAGGAAATAAAATTACACGCTAAGATTCCTCATGAAAGAGGCATACATCTTTATCTAAACTGCTAGAAAAAAATCAACATTTTAAAAAGAGAAAACATCACAACCAATTAGAGTTTATATAAGAGATGAGAGTTAATTAACATTTAAAAGTAAATCTAGATAGTTCACCATATTAACAGAAAGGAATAAGCAAAAGATTTCTACTGATAGAAATAGTTTTGACAATATTTAGCATTCATTTATAGTAAAATTGCTAGTAAACTAGCAAGGTATAGAAGAGTTCTCAGCCTTATATCAGACATCCATTTGATTTTGTGATATGTAAAGATTTCTATGGAAGAGTACAAAAACATAAATAATAAAAAGAAAACTACATAAATGTACAGTATATTTTAATGAGCAGAAGCTTTCAATTTTAAAGAATTTTAATTTATCATTTTATGTTTATCTGTGTTTACTTTTATAATGTACATATAATTTTTGGAAAAATTTTTGAACATCTAAAATACTTATGTTTAGATGCTATGTGTGGAATTTTAAATTTATTTAAAGTGGTTTACTAACATATAAAAATGCTATTCATTTTTGTATGCTAATCTTTTACTTTGAGCTCTTGCTCAATGGACTTATTCTATAAGTTGCTTTGTACATTTACTATATTAACAACCTTGTCATTTGTAATTAAGGACACTTCACTTCTTCCTTTGTAAGCTATATTATTATTTTTTATTTCTTATTGTATTTTTATCCATTACCATTTATTCCCCTCCCCCCAAAACTGCCATCTTCTCCATGTCCATGAGTTCTTTTTGCTTTGTGCTCAATCCCTCCACACCCTAATTTTACCCAGAAGAGATGTCACCCTGCTCTCTATCTCTGAGTCTGTTTCTATTTTGCTTGTAATTCAGTTTGTTCATTAGATTCCACATATGAGTGAAATCATATGGTGTTTGTCTTTCTCTGACTGGTTTCTGAAAAGATTTTGCACAACAAAGGAAACCATCAAAATAAAAATAAAAATACAATCTACAGAATGGGAGAACATTTTTGCCAACACATGTATTAAAGGTTTCATATCCAAATGTTATCAGGAACTTACAAAACTCAACACCAAAAAAAATCCAACTAAAAAAAATGAGAATAAGACCTGAATAGACACTTTGCCAAAGAGGACATCCAGATGGTCAATATACATATGAAAAGATGCTCAACATCACTAATCATTTGAGAAATGCAAATTAAAAGTACAATGAGATATTACTATCATCTCACACTGGTCAGAATGTCTGTCATCAATAAATCAACAAACAAGTGTTAGTGAGGATGTAGAGAAAGGGGAACCCTTTTGCACTGTTGGTAGGAATGCAGATTGGTACAGCCACTGTGGAAAGAGAGCAATATGGAGATATCTCAAAAATTAAAAATGAAACTGCCTTATGACCCAGCAATTTCACTTCTGGGAATTTATCTGAAGAAACCCAGAAGACTAAATGGAAAGATCACAAGTAGCCCTTTATTCATTGTGGTGTTATTTGCAATCTCCAAAATATGGAAGCAGCCCAAATGCCCATCAGTAGATAAATGGATAAAACAGCTATGGCATATTCATACAATATAATACTACTCGGCTCAAAAAAAGACAGCATGGATGGGCTTGGAAAGCATTGAGGTATATTAATTTTATTTTTCTTGCTTTATTTTAATAGCTAATGTCTCAAGTTCAATGTTGATTATAAATAATAAGTAAGGATTCTCACCTTGTTCTCAATTTTAAAGAGAAAAATTTTAATTTCTCAGTATTACCTAGGATGGTATCTATAGCTTTTTCTTTATTGTACTTTATGGGGAAGGATGCTTACAGTCTTTTCCTTGATAATGCAATTAAAATAAATTAAAATTATTATGTAACTAAATAATTTAAATTTTAACGACATATAATTGGCCTTTGCAATAAAAAAGATCTATCTGTATAAAATAAAAAGCATAGCACAATGATTTTGGAATGCCCACTGTTTTGTAAAATTTATTCTGTAACAGAATATTAGCACTGTGTGGAAACCAGGATTTTCCCTGATTGGGGTGATGCTGGTTGCACCGTCACAGAGAGATTGTTTAGACATGAATACATTTTACATAGTTTTGTCTTTTTTGGGTAAAATTAACAAATTTAAGGTAAAATGTAAATAATTCATTTGTAAAGTCTAAAATATTTTTGCAATAATGATTTTGTTCATATATTTGAAGTATGAGGCAAAGCAGGAAGCAATGTGCATGATAAAATGTTATCATCTATTGCTGATGACATTTCTTTAAAACTTTCATCCACATGGCCAGGCCACATACAGAGTGCTGTATAGAGCCCTTCTCCATAAACTCTGGATGTGATATTTCATTTAACTTAGATCAGATAAGCAATATTATTTCTTTTAATGCTGTTTAAATTTATTATTATGATTATTACTTGAATAAATATCAGGTAGCATATGCATATTTGCATTTTTCCTCAAATAACAGTCTTTGATTTAATTACTAACATGGCCTTATGCCAGACTTCTTTTGTTCTGGAAATCTTAAACATTTAGTAGTTTGCTGTGTTAGCAATAAGTATTGATAAAAGAAAAATGCAAGCAGGTCTTCTACATTCCAGATATCAGAATTTAATCGGTTTTATTGAGAGTTAGTGCATTAGAAACAAGGAATTATAGTCTGGTACCCAGTTAGGACTTAGTTAATAATACAGACATTAAATAAACATAACTCAAAACACCCAATCTTTCTTATTCCATTTCAATCCAAAAATATTAAGGGTAACCTTGCAGCAACCTTTTAGTTCTCTAAGTTTTCTACGGTCTGATACATTGTTTTTTTTTTTTTTACATATATTTTTCTTTTGTGTGCTTGACCCCATAATTTCTTTCAACTTTTAATTACTTTTAAAAAATGAATATAGTGATATTTGATATTGACAAATAATTGGTATTCATTTTTGTTGTTTTATTGGATATAAGTATTATAAAATATATTAAACATTATAATCTTTATAAAACATAAACAAAATTTTAATAAGTAGAGAGACAGCAAAAAATCCCCAGTTTTGAATTTCTGCAAGAGATTATAGGCAGAATATGCAGCACTAAAGTCTAGTTCTGAAAGTCAGGTAGTAATTTAATGTATGGCTGATCAGAAATATTTTACCATTTTTACTTTATTTGATATTTTAACTAAGGTTTCTTTCATCTGTCGCTTCTTCAGAGTTTTGAAATAAATGCCACCAGGGAATTAGGAAGAATCGTGAATGCCTCACATGAATAACAATATAATTCTAGTTGTCAATGGTGCTTTGATTAATGTACTGGAGAAAACCACTTAGGCTTCACACTTTGGAGTTTTAGACTTCTTTAAGCTCTACAATATATCATAATTCCTATTATTATGTTTCTAAGCCCTGAGTGGAAGCTTTATATATCTCTAGGTGATTCTGTTCAAAGCCAAGTGACAAAACAGCCGGAAAACATCTTCTTCCTCAACTTTATATATCTTACATTAAAAACAAAACAAAACAATAAGATGCTAAGATTATATATGCCCACAAGATAGCAGCTCACCAAATTTTTTAAAAACAGCATAATATGGAGGACATTTATGCACAGTGGGAATCAAATGAAGAAAATGTATTTATAAAGATAAATGTTAACAGAAAACTCTTAAAATGATGTCACGTTATGGAAACATCATCTTGATTTTAAAACATAACTGTTTAAAAAGAACATTAAGTGAATCCTGATGTTCAGTGTTAGTTAACACAGTCAAATACTGTCTTTTGTTTGTGACGATCCTGCTTTTTAACACACTAGTGATGTAACAGTGGTGTGGATAAAGCGGGCTTGAAATCACTTTGGAAAATAGTCATTAACAGTCACGTTCCCCTAGTGTTAATAATGAGGAATGAAAATAGAAATATGTGCACATAGTGATTGTTTTTGAAATACTATCTTGAAGGAAGGTTAAAATTTAAAAGTTGGTGAAATTTCCTATAAGTACAAACTTGTCTACAAAGTCTATAATTCATTTTTCTCCAAATATGCTAATGAGAATGCCCACAGCTTTAAAATATACTTTGAATTTCTTTTTTTTATTTTAATTGTTGTTCAAGTACAGTTTTCTGTCTTTTACTCCCATTCCAGCCCACCCCCAGTCCTCCCCACCTCCCTCACATTTCCACACCTTCCCCCTAGTTTTTGTCCATGTGTCCTTTATACTTGTTCTTGCAAACCCTCCCCCTTTCCCCCTGAAATTCCCTCCGCTCTCCCCTCTGGTCACTGTCAGCCTGTTCTCTATTTCAGTGTCTTTGGTTATATTTTGCTTGTTTGTTTGTTTTGTTGTTTAGGTTCCTGTTAAAGGTGAGAATGGATCAAAAAATTATGGTACATTTACATAATGGAATTCTATGCAGCAGAAGGAAAGAAGGAGCTCCTACCCTTTGCAACAGCATGGATGGAACTGGAGAGCATTATGCTAAGTGAAATAAGCCAGGCAGTGAAAGAAAATATACTTTGATATATATCTTGACAAATAGGAATTACAAGATTTTTCGCTTACTTCTCTCTGAATCTTAACTGTAGGCATTTTAAGGGAACTTGTAAATATTAGTAAGCATGGTAAAGACTTTCTTCAATTATTTCCTTATGTAACAATAATAATTCCAGAAATAATTCTGTACCAATACATCTTTTTCTAGTATTCATATCAAGTATATGCTAATAATAATTGTTAAATGTAGCATATATGATTCATTTTTAAATTTTAAAACCATAATGTGTGATATTGTATCTATATCAGAGTACAACATAGTGATTCTACATTTATATACCTTACAACATGATTGCAAAATATCTCTAAATACCATCTGTCACCATACAAATGTATTACAATGTTGTCATATTCTGTGCTGTGTATCTCCATGACTTATTTATTCTATGACTGAGGTTTGTGCGTGTTATTCCTGCTCACCTTTCTTATCTATCACCACTCTGGCAACCACCAGTTTATCTTCTGAATTTATGAATCTGGTTTGGCTTGGTTTGGTTTGGTTGCTTCCCCCCACTTAGATTCCCCATTTAAGTGAAATTATATGGTATTTGTCTTTGTCTGACTTCTCCCATTTAGCATGATACCTTCTAGGTCCATCCATGTTGTTGTAAAGGACAAAATTGTATTTTATTTTTTATTGTCAAGTAATGTTCCATTGTGTGAGTATCAGAATAAAGATGTCTTCATAGAATGAGTTTGGAAGGGTTCTGTTTTCTTTTTAATATTTTGGAATAGTTTGAGGAGTGTAGGTATTAAGTTTTTTTTAAATATTAGATAGAACTCATCTATGAAGGTTTCTGGTCTTGGACTTTTGTTGAGAGATTTTTGACTAATGATTCAATTTTGCTATCAGTCATCAGTCTTTTCAGATTTTGTTTCTTCATGGTTCAGGCTTGGAAGCTTGTCTGTTTTTAGAAACATATCTATTTTTCTGGGTTGTCTAATTTGTTTTCATATGATTTTTCATACTATTCTTTTATGATCCTTTGTATTTCTATGGTGTCAGTTATACTTTCTTTTTTGTTTCTGATTTTTATTTATTGGACCATGTCTCTCTCTTTTAAAAAAAAGATTGACTAGTCTGGCTAAAGGTTTAATGATTTCATTTATCCTTTCAAAGAATCAGTTCTTAGTTGTATGGATCTTTAATTTTTTTCTTTCTTTTTTTTTTAAATTGCTCTGATCTTTACTGTTTCCTTATTTCTAATAATTTGAGGTTTTGTTTGTTCTTCTTTATCTAGTTCCTTTACATTTAAAGATAGATTGGTTTATTTAGGATTTGTCTTGTTTATCACTATGAAATTCCCTCTTAGAATGGCTTTTGCTGCATCCCACAGACTTTTAGAGAGTTATGTGTTTGTTTCATTTTTGAAGATAAATTTTGATATCCTTTTACATTTATTATTTATCCATTGCTTTTTTAATAGCAGGTTGTTTAGGTGCTTGAATTTGTGGGTTTTTTCCCCCAGTTTTCTTCTTGTAATTGATTTCCAGTGTCATATCAGTGTAGTTGAAAAAGATAATAGATCATTTCAACTTTTTTGGAATGTATGACACTTGTTTTGTCTCCTATCATGTGATCTATCCTGGAGAACCTGGAGAATGTCCCATGTTCATTTGAAAAGAGTGTGCATTTTGTATAGTCTAATATGTCCTTTGAGGTCAGTGTTTCTTCATTGATTTACTGTTTAGGTGGTCACCATTGATGTAAGTAGAGTATTAAAGTCCCTTACTAATATTATTACCTTGTTAATTCATCTGTTTATGTCTGCTAACATTTGTTTAATATATTTAGGTGCTTCTATGTTAGGTGTATAAATATTTATGAATGTTACATTCTTTTCTTATATTGACCCCTTTATCATTATGTAATACCCTTTGCTTTCAAAGTTTATTTTATTTTTTAGTGATTTCACTTATTTATTTTTAGAGAGGGCAAGGGAAGGAGAAAGAGAAGGAGAGAAACATCAATGTGTGGTTGCCTCTTATGCACCTCTTAATGAGGACCTGCCCCACAACCTAGCGATGTGCCCTAGCCTGGGAATCGATCCAGGGACCCTTTGGTTGGCAGGCTGTCACTTAATCCACAGAGCCACACCAGCCAGGGCTCAGAGTGTTTATTTTAAAGTCTATTTTTTCCTAATATAAATTTCACTACTGCAGCTTTCCTTTTGTTTCAATTTGCATGGAATGTCTCTCTCTATTCTTTCCTCTCAGTCTGTGTGTATCTTTTGATCTGAAATGAGTGTCTTATAGGCAACATGTAAATAGGCTCTTTTGTTTTTGTAAGCTTCAGCCACCACATGTTTTTTATTTGATCAGTTTACTTACATTTAAATTGATTATTGATATGTGCATACTTATTTTTATTTATTAGTTAATTATTTTGTTTGTTTGTTCCTCTGTTTTCCTGGTTTCTTCCATTATGACTTGTCAGTTTTCTTTAGTGTTATATTTGGCATTTGTCTATACTACCATCTTGGTCCTCTTTCTACTGTGATCTATTTTTAACATGAAATGTATACAATGTATATTTTAAAATTGTACATAGTGAACTGAAATATTCAAAGACAGACTTCAGAGAAAATAAATCCAGGATGTATATCTAAAAGCATAAAATTTATCCTTTATGAGACAATATAAGTAAAGGTAAATTGACGATATTCACCTGTTTGGAGCAAAATTCATTTTGTTGAGTGCCATGTGATAAGATGGAATAAAGTTCAAAAAAATCAAATTGTGGAACATAAGAACCAACTTTAAGAGAATGGATGTTATTCTTTAAAAACCCAGAGTAAAGACTGAAGTAACAGAGAAAGTTCTCTCTGCTGTAAACACATAAGAATATTAAGATAATATGATGAAATCAACACCTAGATACACATGTTGTGTTCAAAGTATGGGCAAAGAACATCACTAGGTGGCAAATATTATACAAAGAGAGAACACATAATTGTGTGGTTATCACAAACTGAATTCCAAACTGAGGTGGCTTAAAAGAAGGGACTCCATAATAGGGCATCAGATTTAGTCTTTCAAATGCAAGCTCAGGCTTCATACTTTTCATAATGATGAGTGAGAAAAAAACTTCCCTGTGTAAAATCAAGATGCACAGTCACATTCTGTAAAATGGATACCTGATGAATTCCATCTACAAGTCTAGGATACAGAGAAGAAACTGGCCAAAAAAAAAAAAAAGGGGGGGGGGAGAAATAGCTGTCTGTATAAAAAGAACTCAAAGTATAGGCAGTCATTGACTCAGACTCCTGATTTTCACTACTCATACTGTTCAGGAATTCAAATGGAAATATAAATAAAACATTCTTAGTAAATAAACTCAGCAAAAGAAAAGTGCAAAAATTCCAAGTGGTAATGTCAATGATAGAAGTCATGCATAAGCTACATATACACACACATGCTCATATTCTCTGAGAATGAGACATAAAGATGCATGGAAGAACATGTGAGCCACGAAAGTATGTAAAAGAGAATCAGAAAATTAAACACACAGTCCAATTACATCTTCAAAGCAGCACATAATAGAACAATCAGAAATTAATTCCTATAGAAATATTTTTAAAACATTCAGTGTGAATAAAACAGGATTCATTAGTCAGTAAGAGTACTAATCATTTTATAAACAAGCAAATTAAAAATATAGAGTAGATGCAATGAAAAATAAAATTAATATATTAAATGATTACTGAAAATTACCTAGAATACAGCACACAAGATAAAAATACAATAACATGAAAGAGAAGTGCCAAAACAGAATATAGAATGAAAAACTTCAATGAGATCTAGTAGAAGTTCCTGAGGGATGATGAATAGTGGAAGACCAAACTTAAGAAAAGGAAGTAATTTGTCCTGGCTGGTGTGGTGCAGTGGATTGAGTGCTGGCCTTTGAACCAAAGGATTGCTGGTTCGGCTCCCAGTCAGGGCACATGCCTGTGTTGCTGGCCAGGTCCCCTGCAGTGGGGAGAGGGTGCATGAGAGGCAACCACACATGATATTTCTCTCCATCTCTTTCTCCCTCCCTTCTCCTCTGTAAAAATAAATAAATAAAATCTTAAAAAATAAAATAAAATAAAAAACTTTAAATAGAAGTAATTAAGGACTCAGTGGGATAAAAATTCTCCGAAAGGCTTTGTCACCCAGACCAGCAGAGTTTTTATCACTTTAAGGAAAGGGAAATCACCTGACATTTGATATTTCTCCACTATTTTATTTCTTAGTTATCTAATTGGCAACTCAAAAGGATATGCAACTATCTAGATTTAAGAATGATCTCATCATTAAATATTTATAGATTTAAGTTCTCCATTTTTTCAAGCATTTACTTTTTATATGTTATCCCCTATAACATCTTAAGCATGTTATGTCATGGAATCATCAAAGCAATATGTCCTAAATACTCCATAGAACCAGCCAGTGATTGGGAAAAATTTGTTTTGTTTTATAAATACAGAATCACCTCGATGTTGTTCTTTCCTTAGAGTAGGAAATAGCATTAGAGATCATGTACATCAACACAAATTAATTAAAAACTAAAAAATGTATAAGGTATAGAATTTAAATTTGTCTAAATTCTGGGATTAGGATATAAATATTATTTAGCTTCACTAAAATTAGGTTCCTTTTATATATTCAGTGCATTTCATTTTAACCAAATCCAAGAAGTACAGATATATAAAGATGTAAAAGTATAAATATTTTGAAATAACTTTCTTGAATTATAATTTTCAAAAATATTCTATTAAAAATGAATACATATTCATTTTATCCAGTATAGGTGTGGTCCGTAATGATAATTTCAGTCAGTTTCAAGTGAAACATCAAGAAAATGAAGGGGCTAAAACTAGAAAAGTCTCTTATTTGTGAAACTGAATTTAGTCTTGGCTTAGAAGATCTGAATGGCTACTGTTTTATGCCCCTTGGCCCCATTTATTTATTATTTGGCAAATGGTTATACATTTATTGCTTTGTTTCAGTTATCTCTCTTTTTGCTCTCTTTCTATATATATCGCATACATGTACATATACACATGTGTTCACATACACATATGTAAGCAGAGATAAACAAAAGTAAACAGATAAAATTTTTGTAGTTGGTGATAAGTCCCATTACTAAATTAACCAGAGTCAGAGATTTAATGATCGGGTAGATTTTGGGTATATTAAGTGCAGAGTTCATGAAAGGCATATCTGAGTAGGGGATAATTGAAGAGTGATTGGAAAGTGGTCTATGATGCAGCATATAGCTAGACTTTATTTCCCATCAGTTCCCTTTGTTTCCCTCTACTTCGAAGACTTTATTTCCCTATAGGTAGAAATTATATGACTAAAATTTGGCCAATAGAATTTGGGCAGTAGAAATGTACACCATCTCCAGGCCCAGCCTTTGAAATCCTCTGGAAAAAAATCAATCCTTCATAATCAATCATATCTTTTATCTGAACAGAGACATTCTGATAACCTGCACGTATGGAGACTAAGATGGCAGACCCACAGGTGTCTGAATGTGCAGAACCCTTCACCTGCCTGAGTAGAGCCACATGAAGAAATAAAACTTTTATGTTGCTTTCATCCACTGATATTTTGCAGTTCTTGCCTATTCACATAAATACTGAAAATAATGTGTGAACTTGGACAAGTCACTTAACTACTCTATATCTCAGTTTTTTGGAAAGTGGATTTATAATAGTATAGTCTCATGAGATTGCTGTGCATAAAATAGATGTAAAACATTTAGAACAGAGCTTGGCACCTAACAAATCTTAAGTTTGACCATTTTTATTGCTGTCTTGCAGAAGAGCAATCCTGGATGAGAGTGTTCTGAAGACTGAGTCTAAGGTTCTAACATGCTTGTTGTAGAAAGAAGGGTGCAATGGGAACAAAAGTAGTGATAGGAAATGAGTTCAATGATTGAATTTGAGGCCAGATCAGGTAAGGTCTTAAAAATTTACAGAGCAATTTAAAAGTAGTGGGGGAGTGTGAATACAGGAATTTATGGCTTGAATATCAATATGACTTTTGATGTCAACAAAACTTTTGGAGATAATATTGGGAGCAGTAAAAGAAAGGAGAGAGGCAATGATGCTTGGACCGGTGTAGAAGCAGTACAGATGATGTAGTGGTCAATACCATGCAGGGAGTAATAATACTACATATGCTTGCACATGTTTTACAGTCTTTAGCAGTCAACATTGTTTATTTAAAGTACTGCTATGTGCCAGGCACTATGCTCTATATAAAGATATAACAATGCAATCATATAGAGAAGAAGCGCTATGTACTATCCATATGTGCCATTTACTTTGTGTGAATCTAAAAATAAAGAATAGAATTCTAATTCTCAGCATATACTCATACGTTCAGCCTAGAGTCTGGCAAAATATGACTAGGTAGTGTCAAAACCCAGCAGTGCATAATATGCTAGTAGCTGCAATAAGGTATAGAGGGAAATACAGGAAAACACCAACATACTCTCAAAAGATCCAATAAAATTTTCCTTGGATGTTTATACATAAGATTTAACAAAAGGATAGACTCTGCACTATAATTCTCTCTCTTCAAAATGAATAACAAATATTGGATTAAATGATGTTTATATATTTAAGCATTATTAAGAATTTACATTAATATTTTAAAGCTATTTGAGGAAAGGACAATTTTGTGCTTCATTTCGTTCCTACACAGTGGCGTCTAGCAGAGTGCTTGCTTTATTATACGATGAGCTTACACACTTAACTTTGTATGCAGCCTATATTCTTGGGCCTAACAGATTATTCTTTTCCCCTCTGAGAAGAAGCTTATCAAATTTCTTCTAGCAAGTCTTTTACTGTATCATGGATAATGGATACTGGCAGTTAAAGATAGCAATTTTTGACCCAAGCTCGATGCAAACCCTGATTAAAATAATATTTAACAAGGGAATGAATTGTGTGTTTTCCTTTTATTACTGGAGAGATGATTATTTATGTTCTTTCATATCTTCAAAGATAATCAGGTTGAATAATTAAAAGGAACTTTCGTAGTGGTGTGATAATTTCATTTACTTACATAAATAAAATGCAAAATTTTAAACACTCAAGATAGTACAATGTAGAGGATAAATTGAGTAGCATGCATGGATTTTCAAAATCCTCATTATTTTGGATAATGGTTTCCTAGAGGATATGGGGGTGTTCCACAGAGCTTATCACAAAAGTAATTGGGAAGACTTTGGTATAAAAAAAGATTAGGTACATAATCAATTCTAAAATATTAACACAGATTTTCCCATTTCTTCTAAGTAATACAATTAAATGAAAATATGTGAAAGAAAATGGAATGTTTTACAAACTACAAATGTTCAGAAGTTTACATTTTGGTTTTATATTGCATTCCACTTAATACATATGTCTCTAAAATAGTCATGAGGATTCTTTGCCAGTAAAAAGCCAAAATCATTTCCATGAAAACACTGAACTCATAATATGATTTATTTCCCATTATTATATATCCACTCTGAACTGCATCTTCTGGTATTTAAGAACACTGAATGGATTCCTATGATCTTTATGATCCTGAGAAATTAAATAAACTTTTTGATAAAATAGAAGTAATAGTAGTACCAACCTCATCAGGTTCTTATGAAAATTTAACAAGTTGTGCAGATTAAAACATTTATCTCTCTGCCTGGTTCGTAGTATATCTATTGATTAATAATAAAGCTATTCACTTACTCTTAGGCAAAACAGTAAGTATTTAGGATAAATTGCAACAGCATTTTTCAATTAAACATGTGCATTTGATACACATGAAGACTTTTATTTTATGGAACCATCTCTAACATACTGTTTTATAGTTGCTAGTGATAGCAGTGACCCAAAACTAACAGTTGCTGTTATAGATCATTTTTAACCCTTATTATTTATTGTTAGCTATGATCACCATGGGAACAGAAACAGAGAGACCATCTCTGGTACTGAATGTATTTTCTGAATCTCTTTTATTCTTGTTTCTTAGATATTACTTTCTGAAGTAGAATTTTTATGTGGAGATTGAGAGTTAGATATACACATATATTTTCATATCATTCCCAAGGTGGGAACAAGATGAATTTTAAATACATCTACATATTATTCCAGCTTGGCCACATATTAGCAATTAGATTATTCTGTCTTCTTGGATTTTACTATTCTCTACAGTACAGTTTTAAAATATATGCATTTTGTGAAAATTACATATAACATGTTTGGGACAGTTCATATTATAGTTTTAGTTTATAAGTATTACTTGTCTTTCTCATTCTCTCTTCCCTTTGAATCTAGGCTTTATCTCTCCAGTGGGGTATCATTAACAAATTCTTTCTTTAGTTTGGATGTACAATTAGGAAGACCTCACTGTTTACTGTGGCAAAGTGTTTAAATGTGGTTTTTAAAAGCAGTAAATTACTATAAATCAGAAGTCATCACTTTAATTTAAGATGTCTGCTATTTATTGATATGTGTGTGTGCGTGCACACACACACATGCATTTGGAAGAAAGGATTCCATAAAAATTACAAAGCAATGGTCACAGTTAAAAGACTAAATTGTATTTATACTAAAATCCGATCTGTGATTTTCTTACCTTCTTCACCTTCTTGACGCATCCCTTTTAAAACCCAATGTTACATATTTTTTTTCTGAGTCTCTGAACAAACAAAACATTTAAGGTTTAATATTTTATCACTTTCAACAGGTTCTGCACCTATAGGATATGTTCCTTTCTTTATTATGTATCATATGCCCCTTATTTTTGAAATTAATGTTCTGGATAAAAATCAGTTAGATTGTACAACATATGAAGCATATTTCTCCAAGGGTATAAAAATTAGAGTTATAACTCTTAATAGCTTTTCTTGGAAAGTTGCTCAGAGTGGTGTCTCATAGGCAATGTACCATAGTTAATGAAAGGTCTATGAAAACTGATTTTCAAATTTGGCTTATTCTATACAGAAGGAAAAGACTCCTCTACACATCCAACACCCACCACCACCACAAGCATCAATCTAAAACCTAAAGATGACTATAATTTTATGCTGCTAGAGAAGACTAGGTTTGAATGTAAAGATGGGTATAATAAAAATTAAATTGTTCTTTTCAATGGAATGAGTGAGTAACTATTTTCCAGATATACTTTCACTTTTGGGGTATATTGTAACTTGAGAAAATAAGTGTGATACAAAATAATTAAAAGCATTAGTTTTACTATAAGGCCCATATCAACTATTTAGTGAACAATAATGCCTGTAAAAGAATGCTAGGTCTGTTCAGGTGTCCAGCCATGCAATATGAAAAACAGAGACATTTACTGGAGAACATACAAGATACAAGAAACATTGTACCTAGGGCAATGATGCCTCAGTCCTCTTCAAAGTAGGCACCTTGGGACCTCACATGGTTCCCCCAGCCACCATCAGCTACCCTCTTGTATTTTCCTGAGTCTCATAGATGGTCTGAAATCTGTCCCTATTCAAAGGTGATTTTAGTTTTGGGGAAAGCCAGAAGTTATAGGGTTGTAGTGTTGACGGGCCTTCATCACCTGGTTTATTTGATGTTTGGCCAAAAACTCTGCATGAGATGTGATGCATGGATGGGCTTGTTATTGTGATGAAGCTGCCCATCAACAGGTACCCATAGCTACAGCCTTCTGAATCATCTGAATAGTTTCCATGGAGGAATGTTAAAACTTAACACAAAATTTGATGCAGATTCATTGCTCTATTCTGTCAGTCATTTTGAATGTGATGGCCATGCAGTGCACATGCTCACTCAATGGTGTCTACCACCCCTACTGACTAGTACAGTGAAATCATCATTGTTCATGCATGTGCATTTCAGTCCACTCTCCTTGGTTGCCAGGTTACATCGATGTTGCACAAAATGTTCTCATTATATTAATAATGTAATGGCTGGAATATATTAATAATAATATCTGGAATTTTTCAGACCTTGTACATGCTGATCCAAACAGATCCATATTTTACCTCTATTTGTTGAAGGATGTCCTATTAGTTACATATCATACATATTCTTAACACCAACTGCATGATTTAAAAAAATTAGAATTCATAGTATCAAGAATTTTTTTTAAAGTAAAAAAAGACTGTAAAACAGGTGCTAAGATTAAAGAAGAAATGGAAAGAAGTGTCCCCAGTCATTCACTTATCTGTTCCAAATCTCCTCCTGGTCTGCAGGCAGGTTCTGCTCATCAGACAAACCTTGCCTAGGAGATATAGTTAAGTATACATTAAATGCTCTTTCAAGATGAAAAAAGGTAATACTCTAATTTGATCCCATTCTATTTTGAAAAGGGTAGAAATTTGGACGTGCAGTTGAAATAGCGGCTTTTCCCCTAGTATTATTATATTTCCATTTTCATGGCATAAGCAGTGCATATACTTATTTTATTTATTTTTAAATATATAATCTTCATTATATTTTTCCATTACCATTAAGTCCCCTTATACTCCCCTCCCTCCAGCAATCACCACCCTGCTTTCCATGTCCAGGAGTCCTTTTTCTTTTTTGCTCAATCCCTCCATCCCCTAACCACACCTCTCCCCTCCCCGCCAGCTGTCATCTGCTCTCCATCTGTGAGTCTGTCTCTGTTTTGCGTGTTAGTTCAGTTTGTTTGTTAGATTCCGCATATGACTGAAATCATATGGTATTTGTCTTTCTCTGACTGGCTTATTTCACACATCATAATTTTCTCCAAGTCCATCCATACTGTAGCAAAGAGTAAATTTTTCTTCCTTTTTATGGCTCAGTAGAATTTTATTGTCTAAATGTTGCATAGTTGTTTTATCCACTTGTCTGTTGATGGACACTTGGGCTGCTTCCATATCTTGGTGATTGTAAATAACACTGCAATGAACATAGGGGTATTTTGAAAAGGGTAGAAATTTTGATGGATAGTTGAAATAGAGGTTTTTTTTTTACCCTGTATTATTGTATTTCTATTTATATGCCATAAGCAATATGAATTTTTAATGCTTTATATTTTTTTTCTGCATTCTATTTAAATATATTATGCATATGCATACAATTTATTTTAGTCTGTTAGAGTTTTGATGGAATATGAAATGTGAAAGCAAGTAAATATAAATGATTTTGCAACAAACACTTGACACAGGGAAGACTATCAAGAAATATTTTACATTGAAATTAAGAACAAACTGACAGTAACCAGAGGGGAGGTGGGAGGGAATAATGGGGGAAAGGGGGAAGGGTTTTCAGGAACATGTATAAAGGACACATGGACAAAGCCAAAGAGGGAGTAGCATCAAGCGTGGGAAGTGGGGATGGCTGCAGTGGTGGGGAGTGGTGGGGAGGAAATGGAGACAACTGCACTTGAACAACAATAAAAAATGTGAAAAAATATTTTCAGTAAAATGCTAATACTACAGCAAAACTAATAGTTTAAAAAATGCATAAATAATGCATTAGTGATTATCTTTACTAATTGAAAACAATTTCCTTTCAAAACATTCTATGAAGCTGAATATTCACAAAGGCTGATATCAAAGCTGAAAATGCAGAAATTTTTTATTTGAAAGTGATAGCATTTTAATTGAGAAATTCAAAGGATTATTTATAAATGAAAGTCATAAATAACAAGTACCCCAAAATTCAGATATAGTTTTAGACATATCTGTCCAGAAATTAAGTCATGATGGTACATATTTATGTGGAAAGTAATGACAGTAGTACAATGAATAAATATGAAAGGCAATAGTGACTATAAAAATTAATCCAGTAAATTAGGTAGTGAATGCTTAATAAAGTATTTAATCTCCACATTTTTATTTTTTCATATTTATTCTAAATTTCAATATCCGACTCCACCATAAAAAAGCATAAATGCTGGAGCTGATACAGACAAAATATGTATTATCTATCACCAATATTATTTCTGATTAATTTAGTATAACTCAAAATTGATTCATTCATTAGAATTCTTGAAGGTAGACTAATAAATTCATGGATAACTACTGCAGCAAACAAATGGCACAACACAATGTAATAAAGATTTTGACTCTGAAAACATAGTTCAAGTTTATGAGGATATCCAATACATTTTTACTTTTCTGATGATTGAATTTTAAATAAATGTACAGAATTGATTGATAATTTACAATTGACAAAATAACTACCCTCTCCCAGTGACCTTATGATTTTTAATTCTACCTTTTGTATGTTACAATTATACTATGATCTAAATCTCACACTATTAGATAACATTTTAGAAAATCTATTCATTATTTTACATTATTTATTAGACTCTTCTGCATTTGGGAAAAAAATCTACTTAATAATTTTGACTCACTGAATTATCTTATTCAATAACATTCTAATCAGTCTTCAGAAGTTATTATGTAAAGTATAATCTTAATAACAGTATCCATTCAAAAGTGAGTGGAAGAGTTCAATAAAGTGGCAGTTTTATATATAAACGATATAAAAATAAGTTGAAATCTGGAAATCATAGATTTAAATTCCTCTGCAGGTACTGAAGGAGGGTAGTAAGAAGCTAGGAAAATTCATGGGCAAGTGAAATAGGAAAACTGAGACTGGGAAGTCAAACAAGGCCAGTGTGAGCAACTTGCAAATGGGGGTGGGGGTGGGAGGGGGTGAATAGAAAGAACTTTTCTCCAGTAACCAAGGACACTTGAGAGCAAATGGCTTGTACCTCTCCTCCCTAACCAGAGAATAAATCTCCTGGGCCTGGGAAATAACCAACTAATGTCATTTGAGCCAAGGACAAATGAAGTCAGGAAAACAAGTAACAAAAACCCTATTAAGAGCCAGACAGATTCAAGATAAGAGTAAAACAGTATAGCAGGCCAAGGAACACCCCAAACCCCATATACACTCATTTGTGACCCATCAGCGTGTTAAAAATGCAACTAGAAAACTGATGAGTTTTCTGCTGAAACCCTCCCCTGAGATTCTCACCCACAACAAGAAGATAAATGCACTCAGAACAAAGACTCAGTACAGGCTCACTCTAGAGAACACCCATGCCCCTTCCTGGTTATGAACTTTTTATTTCCAAAATTCTAAGGGTCCCAAGGAGACTTGCAGCCAGGGAAATGGTGGGCAGCAGCAGCCTGACCAGGGCTTATTCCCTGATCCTGTGTCCAGGGCCCCTTTTCTCTAACTTCCAGATGAGTTAACAGCAGCCCTGCCTTAGCTCACTCCTTTCCTATGTCTTTTCTAGGGAGCCAAACCAGCCTCGCTTAGGCTCCTCCTCTTGTTACTTCTTCTACCCTAAGTCCTTCCTGTACTTCACTGTCCACAGCCTTAATGAACATATTCTCAAAATCCCCTTGTGTTATGAAATCTTTCCTACACAAAGTCAAGAACCCCCACACTACTGGCCGGGCTGAGGCAGTCTTGTGCCTGTCCCACACTAGTACTTGTATATTTTATGATTTTGAATAAATCGCTCTTAATAAGAATTATAACCTGCAACATAAGAATATTATTAATGGACAAAGTTGGTCTTAAGGTACAAACTTCTAGTTATAGGTAAATAAATACTGAGGATATAATGTATAGCATGATGCATATAGTTAACATTTATTTCTGTATAATGTATATGAAAGTTGTTAAGAGTTCTCATCACAAGAAAAAACATTATTTTTCTTTTTGTTTTTACTTTCTCTTTTTATTGTAACTATTTGTGATGATGAATGATAAATTTATTCCAGTAATCCTTTCACTATATATGTAAGTCAAACCATCATGCTCTATACCTTATACTTACAGTAATGTAAATCAATAAAACTGAACAAATATTAATGATTGACTCAGTTACTTTTTCAGTAGCTCTCTTTCAATAACATATGGGACATTGTGGTTACAATGGTGAGTTGTATACGAGGTACCTGTAGTTATGAAAGAGTTTATGTTATTATTAGACTATTGTCAAATTTCAATGCAAAGATGCTACTTCATTCTGACCATAATTTTTTTTCAGGAAAATAAGTCTGCCAATTGCTTAAATAAAAATGATGTTTAGGTCAAAGGATCCGTTGTCTCCTTTTAGCACCACACAGCTACCAGCTAAATGAAGATGAAAGGTTAGACTTTCAAATTCATGACCCTCCCTTCCTTTTCTGAGAAGCAAACATATAAATGATGTTTATCTCTTGCAATTAACCCATGACCCAATTTAATTACTCATGTTTTACAAATGCCTCTTATTTATGTGCTGGTTCATCAGATTTGTTAAAAAGTAACTAGAGAGAGAAAATAATGAAAAGGTGAGCTGAAGTTAAACACAGTTTCCACTTGAAGACATCACCTTCATTTAAAGGGCCTTGTTCTTCCCAAAAGGCTTACCTCAGGAGCTCATTAACTCTGATTCTTTTTGCAAAGGTTGCAGCTTGTATTTAGCTGTCTTTTGATATCATAAAGGAAAAAATAAACAAGGTTAATCTTGTATTACTAATATGAAATGATTTTTTAAATTTATGTTATCTTTTGATTATTATTTTACTTGCATTGTCACAGTGCATTAGAATTAGATTTTACGTTTACTTTATTAATGAATGGAAACTGTTTAAAGTTAGAATTTCTGGTTTGCAGCGATAACTTCTAAGAAAAAAATCTCTTGCTAAAAGTATGTATAATCAGCAATGCATAGAAAATCGGGTGGTCTTTGTCTCTGTATGTGTATGAATGAGCATGCACACACAATGAATTGGAAGTCATTATGCTTTCCAAAATAACCCTTTAAAAGTTTTTTATTGTAGAAAAACTACAAAATACAGAGCAGAAAAGCCCTATACATACAGAGCATGTTCATTTCTTAGGTTATTATTAATTCTACGAAATCGAAATGTTACATGCTATTTTATAGCAAGCTTCTCTCCAGCAATTCTTGGTGGAAATTTTTAAATGTTCTCTGATATACAGCAAGTTTATTATTTTAAATACTTTAAAAGCAAACATTATTTTCACATTTACACAAAAATTATGTATTTTTATTGATAGGTAGTCACTTTAATTCTAGCTTATAGTCTTAGTGGAAAATATTTCAAAAATATGCTAGTAATTTATGCTTATATATTGTTATTTTATTTCCATGATACAGTCTCAGGGATATAATTGCTGGAATGAAAGAGGTATGAATATTTATTTTTCTAGAAATTGCTCCTTTAAATTTCTTTGACGATATTATGCATTTTCAACATTTTTTTCCTCTTTTTAAAAAAGAGTTTATTTATTTATTTTTAGAGAGAGGAAGGAAGGGTGAAAAAAAGGGAGAGAAACATCAATGTTTGGTTGCCTCTCATGGGCCCCCCCACTGGGGACCTGGCCTGCAACCCAGGCACGTGTCCTGACTGGGAATCGAACCAGCAACCCATTAGTCCATAGGTTGCCACTCAATCCATTGAGCTATACTAGCCAGGGCTCAAGGTTTTGTTGTTGTTGTTGTTGTTGTTCATTTCAGCAATATAGACATTTTATATCTGGTAACATTTTTAGATTCATTCTTACAGTTCTTTCTTCAAAGATATCTGTATGTGCATACAGATGACCCTTTGACAGTTTATCATTTTGTATCAAATAATATTTAATATTTGTTCATTTCAACTTAATTTTGTATGCTTTTCTTAGCTCCATGTTTGCTTTATTTTTCACAATGATTATTTCTTTTCTCAGGCTTCCCAATTGGCTTGTATTTCATAATGGCTTTATTTTATTTTTTAGTATTTGTTCTTGAATTATTCTATTTCATTTTGCTACTTACTGTGCTTCCCTAGATATTTTCTGTGTCTCATTCATTCGTTTGTATAGAGATAATTGCTTCATTATTTATTTTTTAATTCACAATGATACGCAGTTTTACTTCCTTTGTAGCAACATCTTTGAGATAGTTTGTTCTCTTTCGTGTTTATTTATGGTTTATTTATTGTTTTCTTACATATATGATCTACCTATATGTCTATCTACCTACCTATTTTTCTATCTTTTGATTCATCCAATTTCTTTTTAGTTATTTATTTTTGTATGAGTTCATCTCTCCTTTGTTATTCAGAAGGTTCGTATGAAGAGTAGCGAGAGGTAGACTCTCCTAGCCAATATCAACTCTCATCATGACACAGGATTGGCTTTATGTGTTAGAGTCTATTTAACATTTCTCTTTTGAAGAAAAACAGATGTCACTGCAGGATATTACAAAACAACCCAATATATAGGATCCAGCAGAAGTAATGGCTGCTTGAGTGTGGTTGATAGGATAGTAATATAGGTGTAACAATTTATAGTTTTAATTTGAACACTTCACCTAAAATGTCATATGTGTGCTTATGTGTGATGTTACAGAATCATGTGCTTATGATTTTGTAACAAAAGATTTTGTAATAAAAAAGGGGCATTATTTGTGCTGGACTCTGTTTTGTTTTGTTGTTAAAGAAGTTTGTACTTTTAGACAAACCTCAAAGTTTATAATTTTGTCATTGCAATGGCTATCCTTCTTGGGTTTTTTAAAATTTTTCAACTAATTTTCAATAAAACTGTTGTTTCCAACATCTTTTCTCATTATAAAATATGTAATATTAGATGATAGATTAATATAAAACTATGCATCATAATTAAATATTTATATATATTTGTATTCACATGTTTTGTGTGTATGATATGTATTCAATATATATACATATATACACACATATACATTGTATGTTTGTAGATTGATATCCCTGTACATGGATATCTATGTGTCCATGTGTGTGGTGGATATGCATGCAGATGTTGCAAAAGGAAATGGGGTCCTTCATTGAAATTGCAAGGAAAGCATACTGGGGAATCGCTTATGGGAAGATAAGATGTAATAGTAAGATTTACTGTAGAAACAAAATCAAAGTGTTTGGCTTCATCTTGCTGTGAAAGAAGTCCATCTTTGTCTTCATCAAGCCCAGAAAAAAAACTGAGGTCCAGAAATTATGTGCCATTGGTTCAGGCCAGTTTGACTCAGACCATTGGTTCTGTCCCCATCTCACTAGCTTAACGTCTGTCTATTCCAGGCTGCACTTTGGCTGATGTTGTGGTGTGTACCCAGGATCATACTTAGAGCTGACACATAATGTCTACGTGGCTGCTGGTTGAGTGACTGCTAGGTGGGCATGATTGCTATGGAAAGAGTATGTACTACCATGTTAAAAAAAAGAGAGAGGCAGAGGGAAAGAAAGAGAGAGAGCCTTCATTAGTGGGATTATATTATCTTGGACTTGGTAAGGACCAGACTCTCATTCAAACTAACCAATCAGCTTCTCACTCTTTCACTGGTCTGCTGGTTCCTCTCCCTAATCCATCAATTTTCTAGATCTTCCAGGGTTCTAGGTCCATTACCCAACCTGATCCTTTTTCCAGGCTAGGCTCTGCTCCTATGGTTACCATCTTAGTTTTTGTTGTGCATACTTCATAGTAGAAGCATCTTTCCCGGTGCCATCTTGCCCTGTACTGAACACATACTCACCTCCCTCTGTGCCATCTTGGCTTCTACTGGGGATGTGCCCAGAAGAGGAATTTCTCCTACTGTTTTAGTATTCCCTCAGTAATCCTTGCTAATGGCATCCTTGGTGCTCACTTTGGGGATTAGGTCCTAATGCAGCAGTCCCCTGGGGAGCATATGAATGCTGCAACTTCCTAACGAAGCAGGCTCAGAGTCCGATTCAGCTCCCCAGTTGATTAGGCTCCTTAATGTTTGATTTTCTTTGCTCTCATCCTTTATTAACATTTAGCTACCTACATGAACACAGACATATACGTAAATACACACAATACTTTCAGGTACATATGTAATCTTAGTGAATTTGTTTTGTAGGGAGATTTTAAAGTATCACATGGATAGCTTGCATTATTTATTTACCCATGTAAAATGCTCATTTGTATTGATGCTCAAAGAAAGATTAGATTTTACTAGTTTCTTTTTATTGGCAACAGTTGTGTACTTGTCCAGTTCAAGTATGTTTACTAATCATTTAATCTTATATTTTGTAACTGTTCAACATACCTTAATACTGGTCATATATACTCATATTGGAGAAAATGAATTTTAAAAATCTACCACAAATGTTTATGAATGCTTTTCAACTGCAGTGTAAAGACAGTCTTAGAAATATGGTATTGTTCACAATTGAAAGTGAAACCAGATGCATAAGAATTTGGTGAATAAATTCAGTATCAAAAAGGAAAAGTTAATGAGGAAAACACACCTACTATTGAAATGACCTAGGAATAAGCCAATGTTAAGTAATAATGAATTCAAGGCAATCTTTGATTTTTAGGTCAAGAAAAGTGAACAACTGGAAGAGATTTGCAGATATACAATATATACTCTTGGTGTTTAAATCTCATTTAAGAGCAGTGTTCATGGCAAAGGCCGACTAATATAAATTTCTGTAGAGAATAGAAAATAAATCAAGTAGGCTTAGAGAGGGAAAAATGTAAATATGGAGAAAAATAAAATTGCATTTTAAGAAAAGATGTATAATTTGCTACACATGTTCGCTACTCTTTTTCCATGCTACTTTCAAAATATGTTAAAACAAAGCTGGTTATTTGAATACAATGTTCTCCTGGGTTTTCTTACTCAAGCTACCTACTACTAATTATTTATCTCTATCTTTCATGGGAACATATCTCACAAATATAAGAGTGGTTACCACCTTCTGTAGGGCACATTGGTGCCTAGTTTTTCTGATTCTATCCCAAACCCAAGTTGGTCAATGTCTTTATGCAGGCTCATTCTAGTATCTTCATGGAAACATCACTTCATCAGTGAGAAAATGAGCTAATAATGAAGACAGCGGTTGAATAATAGACCTAACAGAAACAGAAAAAGATGCACCCACAAGGTGATTTACTGGAGAGAGCAATGGCAGCAACCAAAATACCACCTCATTCATTTGCAGGGATGAAACAAATTGTACATAATCTGACATCAAGATACTATGTTTGAGCATTGCTAGCTTTGGCACTGATTTGTGATGTTACCTACATAATATAAAATAGAGTTTTTATTGCCCTTTTGGCCTGTTGTTGAACTTTCTGGTCTTAAGAATCAAATAAAAAAAAGAGATTATATTGTATGGCATAACATGTGATAATGTAAGAAATAAATAAATAAAATGGAATGCACATTGCTAAGAGAGTCACTTAAAATAGAAGCTATTAAGGAAGTGGGTCTTATAAACATCCTGTGCTTCATTTCTCAGAGCTGCTATTTAGATGCTAAATCTTTGGCTAAACTCAGCTCAAGGCCAAGCAATGAACATCCTGAAGTCATAAATACCCTGGAGGCATAAACATCCTGAAATAACAACTAGTATATGAACACAGATGGACTTTACTTCTTCTTTGTAGTTTTTGCCATTCTAGTTTACACATTGGAATTAATCAATCACTCCCTATTTACCCAGGATTCTTCATTTTGCATGAAAGACTTGCATTTTGGGGGGCTGTTGCCTCTACAAACCCTGCCTTTCTTTGTTCTCCTGATAGCACAGTTTGTGGTGCTACCTGAATTTGCATCTCTCAGATTGCAATGTTTTAAGACCCCCACCCCAAAGACTTTTAATTTATTTTGCAGCTTTGAATATTTATTGGTTAACATTTTTGGTGATCCCAGATCACTGCACTTTTCATGTGCGAGGTGCTTTCGATGGCTGAAACATGTTTAGTAGAAGAGCAACAACTTTATGAGAACAATAACATTCCATGGTAATTCTTTAGTGTGTACCAGAATATATATACTTGATTATAGTAAGATAATACTCAAGTTAATTTTGCTAAACACTCCCAACACCTTTTGTTGAAGAGGTTATTTACACTCCATTTTATGCTTCTACCCCTTTGTCAAATATTAATTGACCATAGAGACATAGGTTTATTTCTGGGCTTTCTATTCTGTTCCATTGGTCTATGTGTCTGTTCTTATGCCAGTACCACACTGCTTTGATTACAGTGGCCTTGTAATATAGTTTGATGTCAGGTATTGTGATCCCTTATACTTTGCTCTTCTTTCTCAAAGTTGTTGCAGCTATTCAGGGTCATTTATATGGTTCCATATAAATTTTTGAAATGTTTGTTCTATATTTGTGAAATATGTCATTGATATTTTAGTAGGGATTGCATCATGCAAAAAGTGAAATTCAACCAGCAACTTACACCATACCCAAATATAAACTGAAGATGGATAAAAGACTTAAATATAAGTCATGACACCATAAAAGTCCTAGAGGAGAACATCCGCATGAAAATCTCAGATATTCCATGCAGCAATATTTTCACTGGCATATGCCTTAGAGCAAGGGACATAAAGCAAAAAATAAACAAATGGGATCTCATCAAAATAAAAAGTTTCTGCATGACTAAATAAAACATCAGCATAATGAAAAGGAAAACAACCATATGGGAAAATATATTTGCTAATGACACCTTGGACAAGGGTTTGATCTCCAAAATGTATAAAGAACTCACATGAGTTCTCTCCAAGAAGACACACTATCCAATTAAAAATGGGCAAAGGTCCTGAGCAGACACTTCTCCAAGGAGCACCTGCAGAGGGCCCAGAAACATATGAAAGGATGCTCAGCATCACTAACGATTAGAGAAATGCAAATTAAAACCATAATGAGATACCACTTCACACAGGTCAGAATGGTTGTCATAAACAAATCAACAAACAACAAGTGCTGAAGAGGTTGTAGAGAAAAGGGAATCCTAGTACATTGTATCTAGGAACACAGACTAATGCAGCCTCTGTGGAAAACAATATGGAATTTCCTCAGAAAACTAAAAATGGATCTGTCTGTTCCCAGGCAATCCCACTGCTGGAATTATACCCTAAGGATACCAAAACACCAATTCAATAAACCCTATGCACTCCAGTGTCCATAGCAGCACAATTTACAATAGCCAAGTGCTGAAAGCAACCTCAGTGTCCATCAGTAAATGAATGGATCAAAAAATTATGGTACATTTACACAATGGAATTCTATGCAGCAGAAAGAAAGAAGGAGCTCCTACCCTTCGTGACAGCATGGATGGAACAGGAGAGCCTTATGTTAAATGAAATAAGCCTGGCAGTGAAAGACAAATACCATAAGATCTCACCTATAAGTGGAACCTAATCAGCAAAACAAACAAGCAAGGAAAATATAACCAGAGACATGGAAATAAAGAACAAACTGGCAACAATCAGAGGGGGTGTGGGAGGGACATCACAGAGGAAACAAGGGGAAGGTTTGTCAAAGAACATGTATAAAGGACCCATGGACAAAGCCAAAGCAGGATAGGATTGAGGGTGGGCAGTGGATGGGGTGGGTGCAATGGGGGAAATGGTGGGAGGACAAGGGAGACAACTGTTCTTGAACAACAATAAAAATATCAGCTAAACACTAATGAAATATACGAGCTACTTTAGTGAAAAATGTGAGGTAAGGCGGATTTGGAGGTTGTTTTATTTCAGCAATTAAAATATGTCATCATTTTTTGTTTGCTTCCATTTCTCTATTTTACTATAAGCTACTTCACCTGAAGGACTGGCTTTCCATTGAATACAAGCTGTCTGCCTAGAGTTCCCAGACCTTCATTATTCTGTAAATAACTAATGGGTAAGATACCCATTTGAAATACAGAACATCCACTTAAATTTTAATTTCCAATAGACAGCTTTTTTAAAGTATAAGTACATCCTATGCAAAATTATTTACTGCTTATCTAAAATTCAAATTTAATTAACCCTTTATTTTATTTGCTAAATCTGGGAATCTTACTAAAGGAGACAAAATAAGTTTGCTTTTGAAAACTTTATAAAATCATAAAGTGTCTTTTCAGAGGTTTCCACAAAATATCTTCTCATGTCTTATTTTTTTCCTCTTTTGTCATGTGTCCATACCTAAAAGGATAATGAGTGTATGAGGATGAGCTTTCCCAGTTTCTGTTGAGCTGCAGGTTGCAATTAACTTCTGGAGAAGCATAACTTGAAAATGTGGATGGTTATGAAGAGTACTGACTAGCTGTTGAGGAAGCAAGAACAAGAGTTATATATCAAAATATAATGGCAGAGCCAATATAGTGTAGTTTTAAATAATATGTGGTTTAAAGCCACATACATCTTCTGTATGTGGATCTTCTATGTATTCGCCATATAACCTCGGAAACATTGCTGAATCTCTCAGTGTTTCAATAACTTCATTTCTGAAATTTATAATAGTATCTATATTTCATAAGAATTCCTATTAAATGTATATAAAGTACTTAATATTGGCTTATAAAAACCCTTTTCTTATAATAAACAGCATGAGAATAACATACTTCAGAATGATACATTGGAAAATTTGGAAATGAGTTATCATTAATCCACAAATGTTCTAATTTAGAAATTGTTGAAGAGTACCCTTACAAATTATTATATAAGTCTTTCTGAGCATCTTACTGGAAGAAAATGTATTGGAGCTATGGACATTAATTTAGGCCCTTATTGCAATTTAGCTAGTACAAAATAGTGTAATTTTTATTGTAACAAGAACAATTCACATACGATCTACCCACTAATAAATTTTGTGCACAATATGGTATTGTTAACTATAGAGAGTGTCATAGAGCAGATCTCTGAACCTTCCTTATCTTTCATGATGAAAACTTTATATCTCTTCCAATTTCCCTCTCCCACCACCCTCTGGCAACTACATTCTACTCTCTGCTTCTCAGTTTGACTAATTTAGATACCTCATATAAGTGAAATCATGTAGATAGAATTTGTCCTTATGATGTCCTCTAGGTTCTGTTAGGTTGGTGTGCTCTGAGATGGGTTTGTTTCGTTCCTGCCTATGGCCGTTCAGTTAATAGATGCATCTGATATTTGTGACTTGATTGTCTTCTATCTCATTTATTTTATGTTAATTTGGGCTGGTATTCTTTATTACTAATCATTTCTGATCCCTTAACATTCCTTTTTTGGCTCTTATCTCTGAGTGTTCTTCTGTGACTGGCTTATTCACTTAGCATAATATCCTCCATGTTTATTCATTTTACACATATGATGGAGTCTTGTTTTTAAAGGTTGGACAATACTCTTGCTGTTTAAATATGCCATATTTTCTTATTCTATTCATCCATCCATGGGTATTTATGTTATTTCTGTACCTTGGCTATTATGAATAATGCTACAGTGAACATACGAGTGTAGGCAACTCTTTGCAATCCTGATTTCACTTCTTTTAGCTACATACCCAGAGGTTCGATTTCAGGGTCAAATGGTAGTTCTATTTTTAACTTTTCAGGAACCACCATGTTTTCCATAGTAGCTGTACCATTTTCTATTTTCACTAAGAGTGCAAAGTGTTACAGTTTTTCCACATCCTTGTCAACGCTTACTACAACAGCACAGTTTTGGCATAAAGATAGACATATAGACCAAAGGAAGAGAATAGAGAACCCACAAGGGTGTTAAGAATATGCAATGGAGAAAGGATAGTTATGTTGATATCAACAAATGGTGTTGAGAAAACTAGACATCTACAGTACATGCAAAAGAATGAACTGGATCCTGCCTTCACCATACACATTCTTTATGTGGATTCTTTTCTGAGTTGTCTTCAACCATCATTTCAAGTGACTTTCACCTTTGTAACTAAAGCACATTCATAGAGGTCTCCTTGGCTCTCAGTTTGGTTATTTCTATTGACTCTAAAGAACATGTGGAGATTTAAGAAGACCGAAGGATATTCAATAGTGCCAGCTCATCCCTATTGCCAAATACCATTACTTTCCCTTCTTGTCTTTACTGGAGGCCACTGAGTTAGAAAAGAGCATTGTACAGAATGCCTCCTTCCTAAATTTTAGATATGAAGTGTCTAAAGATGTGTACAACATTTTTGCTTCCAGGTTTGAAATCTTTGTGAGTCAGAATAAGATATATGTCTGGATTATTGCTTTTATATCGATGACTTTCCTCCATAAGAATCCTTGGGACCAGTACAGGTGGTATTTCCTTCTATCATTTTACTATTTGGTTGGAATTCCCTAAGGTTAAAATCTATGATTTGGCCCTGACTGGTATGGCTCAGTGGACTGAATGCTGGCCTGAAAACCAAAGGGTTTCTGGTTCAATTCCCAGTCAGGGCACATGTCTGGGTTGCAGACAGGTCCCCAGTATGGGGCGTGAGAGACAACCACACACTGATGTTTCTGTCCCTCCCTCCCTTCCCCTGTGCCTACAAATAAATAAATAAAATCTTTAAAATAAATCTGATTGAATAATTAAAACCTAGCTTTTGATACAGTAAATCCAAAGCATAAAGGATATAAAAATATTTTATTTTTATAAAGCTTTACATTAAAAAGCTAAGTAATTTTTTATTTTTGTCATCTTTCAAACAAACCAATTCCAATGAGAGTGTAATTAATAAATTCTTTTGCTTATTTAAGAATATGAAAGAGGTTCTCCCTCTAGAATATACACACACATATATGTGTATACATGTATATATACATATATATTCACATGCATACATATATTCATGTGTGTATATTAAGATATTTACTCTGATATATAAATATATAGACAGAGCAGAATTCTTAGCTGCTACATATTTTTTTCATTTATTTATTTTTTAAGGGACATGGTCACATTGAAAGGAAAATGTGTCAAATATGCTAAGAAAAAGGTAAGGAAAAGTTCTAAAAGCTTGTTAATAGCAAGTAAGTGAAAATAATCTTAAGGTCAAGTTTCCCTCACACAATATCCCTAATGATCACTTTGATGGGCTTTAGAAGAATCATTATTTTTGGAGAAAATTTGCAAAGTTTTGATTAGAATCAAAGTACTTGAAAAAATGTTTTACAAATTCTGCTCTAAACTGTTCAATCTCATAAATTTCTTACCAAGGAGTAAGTTGAGGAAGAAATAGGCATGGAGTGTCCATATTTTGTATCTGTATCTGAAAGATGGTCCAAATTAGAAAAATGAGTGAGAAGCTTAGTATTACAAGGGGGGAAAAACCTTAGTTACCAACTCTGTCAAATAGTAGAATATATTGTATATTTAAAATTTTATTACCACAGTAGAATTTTACTTTTGATTCTTGCATGAGAGATCTCTTTTTAAGTACTATCTCTGCCCTTTATTATCAGAGACTTGCCACATATTTTTTTCTGAATCTTAATAGCTGAATCTTAATACCCATATAGACAATTATGAGACCTATAGAAACAATGTTTTATACTTGGAATATAATGTGTTTGTGTGTTTTAATAATAAGGGTATACTTATCTGGAAAAAAATCTGCTATTTTGTGACTGTATGGAACCTTGTAGAGATATGCAGTGTTAGCCATTTTTGTTAATTGCTAAATAAATAAGCTAATGTTCTCTATTATATGAAATAAAGAGAATATCAAATATAAATAGACATTTATCCAGGTTAGAATACAAAAAATATGATTATTTTATATATCATATTAAACCAGTTCATTTTTCCTTACAGTGGAATTGAATTTTAACAAAATTGGTTATCATACAGTTTTACTTCAAAATGACTTAAATGACTATAATTTATATTAATTTTTGTCACTAGATGGCATACTATATGTAAAAATAATTTATTAAATTATAATGAGAGTATATTAATAGCAAATAAACACTAAGTATGTAAATTGTCAGAAAATACCATGAAGTTCAAGTAACAATAATGATGAAAATACTGAAATTTATTATTTAAGACCTTATTTCAAGGTAATTTTTGTTACAACAATTTAATGATAACTAGGTAGAAAATAATCAAATTTTCATTTTAATCACAAATATGGATATAGTGTACAAATATCATTAAATTTACTATCAAGTAAATTGAGAAGATTGTCACACTAAAATAAAAATGAAATTAATGAAAGTAACATGTTTTTAAAAAATTCCCAATTTAAGAAAGATGGAAATAAATATTTGCAGATACAGCAAACACCCAAATTGCTTCAGTCACTCATTTAATTTTAAAACTGCTAAAAAGATACATTTTTAATCTAATTTACTCTAACCTACATTGTTTGTTGACACTCATAAGAAAGAAAGAGGTGAGAGCTAGCATTTTTGACTATTTATTGCTGTATACATATTACTCTAAATACTAAGTTTTAAAACAAGTTTATTTGCTGTCAAAATTTTAAAATTATATTTTATTGTTTATGCTATTACAGTTGTTCCAATTTTGCCCCATTGTCCCCTCCAACCTGCCCATCAGCCTACTCTCTCAGATAAATCCTTCACCATTGTCCATGTCCATGGGTGATGCATGCATGTTCTTTGGCTATTCTATTCCCTATGCTGTACATTATATCCCCATGGTTATTCTACAACTACCAATTTGCACTTCTTAATCCCTTCACCTTTTCCACGCTTCCCCCCAAACTCCCTCCCATCAAAATGTTCTCTGAATCTATGATTCTGTTTCTGTTCTGCTTGTTTATTTATTTAGTTTTTAGATTAAATTGTTAATAGATATGTATATAGTGCCATTTTATTGTCCATAGTTTTGATCTTCTTCTTAAAGAAGACCCTTCAACATTTCATATAATACTGGTTGAGTGGTAATGACTCTCTCAGCTTTTTCTTGTATGGGAAGTTCTTTATCTTTCCTTTGATTATAAATGTTAGCTTTGCTATGTAGAATAATCTTGGTTGTAGCTCCTTACTTTTCATCACTTTGAATATTTCTTGACAATTCTTTTTATCCTACAAAGTTTCTTTTGATAAATCAGCTGACAGTCTTATGGGAGCTTTACTGTAGGTAACAAACTGCTTTTCTTTTGTTGCTTTTAAGATTCTCTCTTTGTATTTAACCTTGGCATTTTAATTATGTTGTGTCTTGGTGTAGGCCTCTTTGGGTACATCTTGTTTTGGACTCTCTGCACTTCCTGGACTTGTATGTCCATTTCCTTCATCAAGTTAGCAAAGTATAAAATCATTGGAATAGAATGAATACCTCCTTTTGCTCACTGAAGGAAGGGAATAAAATAATCAGATTTCATGTTTTTGAATCAAGTTGAAGTTTTTGTGTTTTTTTCTATGTGCTACCACCTTCTCTTTTTCTTTTGACTTTTCTTTCACTTGCCAAAAAGTGATATTTGAAATTTTTGGAACACTTTATTTCCAAATTCTCTGCTCACATCTGTTTTAGATTACTTTCTAATTCCTCTTGTTCTCTGTAATGACAAGCCATGGTTCTTGTGGATTATGTAATTTTATAATTATGTGTCATAGGGGACTGATTTTGAGTGGAATGGAGGAATGATGAAATAATCTGGGGTTTTTCTGTGTTTATATTTTGTCCAACATTTTTGGTATTGTATATGCTGTAAATGTATTCACATTTTAATCTAAATTGATTGTACTTGATCACTTAATAATATAATCATGAATTAATAAAGTACCTATTAAGTGGCATACACTATTTTAAGGACTAGAGAAATCAAATGTACTCCCTCCTCTCATATTAGCTAATTGTTTTTAACTTCAGAGAACAGTTATCACATCATGTTATAACAATGCATCCAAGGTAGAATGAAGCATCATATGTTATGAGAATATATAAGGTAGAGCAATTTACCCTAATCTAGGGCACAAAGATGTTTTCCTTGAGGAAAATGCGCTATTTCAGTAACAGCTTCAATTTGTGTAATACCTTGTGCTTGACAAAATATATTCTCAGTTGGTCACTTGACAATGTTTGTATAATAGAGATTACTCATTGCTATTGCTGTTTTGTACTAAAGAAAGCAAGTGTATAACAGTTTATGTGAATAGTTTAAAGTCACATAGAGGATAAGGCAATGAGACTTGAGCCTAGATTTTCTGGCTGGGAGTAAGGAATTCTTCTATTGTGTCAAATTAGAAGCCATTCTCTCTTGACTTTTTCAGAGCCCATTCCTTCTCAGCTGTTTTGAAGTCCTTTATCTAAAAAAATTGAACAAAAATATTCCACATCTATAACTCTCATTTTCACCGCAGGTACTGCTGCTAAGTTCTTCAGCACTGCTAGCAGGTGCATTCTAAAGACTGTGCCACTGCTATCCATTTTTCATTCATTTGCTTGGGACTCACTTTAACATTACTTTTCTTTATATGGACTTCAATAAAACAGATGTTCTGTTCTGCAAAAAAAATGTTAAGAAAGATGTCTGTCATTGTTTTTTTTTTTCAAATAGGTTTCCAATTTCTTGCTCTCCCTCCTCCTTCTGGCAACCCCCCATGCTGTGAATGCTGGTACTTGAACTTGCCCAAGGCACTCTACACTATCCTCATTTTTTTGGATTCTTTTTTCTTGTTGCTGTTCTCATTTTTTTTTTTTTTGCTTCTCTATATTCCAAATTGATGATTTGATTCTCATCTTCATCCACTTCATTGTTGATTCTATGTAAATTTTTCTTTATTTCAATGAGTGTACCTTCATGTCTGACTAGATCTTTTTTATGTTGTTGAAGTTCTCACTAAGTTCACTATCATTATAACCAGTGTTTTGAACTCTGCATATGATTGCTTGCCTCCATTTTGTTTGTTTCTTTTTCTGGAGTTTTAATCTGTTCTTTCACTTGGGTCATGCTTCCTTGCCTCCTTACTTTTGCCTCCCTACTTTTGCCTCCCTCTGTTCCTGTTTATTTCTATGCATTACGTAGAGCTGCTACATCTCCCAGGTTTGGTAGAGTGGCCTAGTGTAGTAGATGTCATGTAGGGTTTTCTGTCACAGCCTCCCCTATTACCAAGCTGGATATTCAAGGTGTGGGCTGTGTACACACTCTGTTGTAGTTAAGTCTTGATTGTTGTTGGAATATCCAAGGTCAGCCACTGCCTGTGTTCTGTTCAGGGTCACACAGTATAATCTACAAAGGCATCTTCAGATGGCTGTGACTTTTGCTGGGTTTGGAGGTGCCCAGCAAGTTTAAGCTATGAACCAAGGATGGCTGCTGCTAGTGGTAGGCCTGGGGCAACTTATCAAGAGGTATAGGGGCTTGCTGAAGCAAGATGCTGCTTGTTTGAGAGAATTTTGGAAAATCTGAAGCGTAGGCCAAGCCAATCTATTCATATGGAAAGAGCTTTGATGGGCCCAAATGTTGGGTGGGCAGGGCCTTAGGGAGTCATGAGGGTGGGGCAAACAGTGTTAGCCAGGATGGGATCTCAGATATGGCTTCCACCTGCCAGCTCTCTGGCTCTGTGGGGAAAGAGCTTACAAAAGGAACTATGGCCTTTGCGAGTACTTCTTTCTGGGAGAAAATTGCTCCAGCTCCACGCTAATGCCAGACAATTAAGTTCCTCCCCATATGTTTCTGGTGCCTTTCAATCTGCTGACCCCATGCTTGAGCTCAGTGGGAGTGAGTCTGAGTAAGTCTGAACAAGTTCCTTTAAGAGGAACTTCCTGGGACTCCAGAAGTTTCTGTCTTCCACAGCCTTACTCCCCATGATTTTTTTTTTATAACCAGAAGTCATGGAGACTTACCTTTTGGCGCCAGAACCCTGGGCAGAGGGCCTAGTGTGGGCCTGGGACCCCTCACTTCCGAGTTACCCCTCACTCCTGAGCTATCCCTCCTGTTTTTATCCACCACACGTGGGTAGAGGACCAGCCCTTTCCGTGACTTCATTCTTCTTGCCAGTCTTGATGTGGTTTCTTCTTTAATTCTGTAGTTGTAGGACTTCTATTCAGTTTGATTTCTGATGGTTCTGAATGGTAGTTTTTCTCTAGTTTAGTTGCTATTTTGATGTGGTTGTGCAAGAGGTGAACAGTGTTTACCTAGGCCACCTTCTTGACTAGAAGTCCTTTTGATCTTTTTAATATCTTTTTTTTTTTTTTTGTAGTGCTCAGCGGGACTAGCTCATCTCTATTCTGTGTGTAGCAACTTCCCTGCGGCTAGTTGTATTGTAACCTAGCTGGTTGTTGGCTGGAAGTTCAGCTGGAGCCTATCATCTGGGGCATAAATTCTTTTTCACATGGTTATGTGGGCTTTTTTCCCACTGCATGGTAGGCTGGAATTAAAGAGAAAAGTCACAGAACTTGACAGTCTTCTCAAAAGTCAGCTGAAGTTATTTGCAGACTCACTTCCACTGAATTCTACTGAGCAGTCACAGATCTAATCACACAGTTCACATGCAAATGGGTAGCAAAGTAGACCACAGATTCTGTGAGGGAAATGACAAGGAAATTTATAATTATCTTTAATCCGTAACTTTATATCCATTAGTCATAATTATTTACACAACTTTCACATGAAAACTATTTATCTTCCCTATAAGACTTAAGGGTTTATCTCATTAGCCATCATACTCAAATCTAGAATATTTTCATGTATATCAGTCGATATAGGTAAAGAGGTTGGTTTTTAGGTGTAGTTCCTACTGATCTACAAAACCATGAAATAAAATGAAAAGTGGTGCCCTGTGGACATGCAAATAAAATGACAGGTGTTGGGAGACAGCTATGGACACTTGGCTGGTTTTCTCAGTCTGGGTCATACTCATGGATGGTTAATGGCTTTGAGGCTATTCTTCGTTTTAAACTGTATCTTTCCTTTTTAGTTCAGTGGATTTGCATTTTTAGAAAATTATAAGGGAAAGTTTATTTAGAAAGTGACAGTCATAGAGAAGTGAGCCAGCTGGGCTGTGTAGGCTCAGGAAACTAGTTACAGGGGCAGAAAAAGGGCCTTTAGAGTTTATGAGAAAGGCAAAGGTAACACAATTGGGGGAAAGCGGGGGTTGGGGAGAGGGGAAGTTGCAGGCATGCTCCCTAGAGGGAGAGTGCTCTCTGGGTCCTTCTGCTTCAGAGCTTTAAAGGCTGGAAGTGTAGAGGAGGTCCTAGAGAGCATCTAAATAGAATATTCATCAGCTTAATGCAGATTCACCAAAGTGAGAGTTAGTCCCCTGACTTCATCAGCCCTGAGTGTGGTTGGCACCAATGGCATCAATTGGATTTCTGTTATCTATCTCCCTGAGTAGGGTGATTTAAGCTATTTACCTTCTGGTTGGGGAGAAGTTTAAACCATTCATTCTTAAGGGTTCTTGGTTAGGGAAGATAGGATTTTGTGATTTACTAGCTGGCTATAAACTACTTTGCCTTTTAATGATCTGTCTCATTTCCCCTATTCCACTTGTCCTGGTTTACTAGCCTGCCTCATTACCCCCTCAGAGACTTCCATCCTTGAAATCTTTTAGGGATGAAGGGGAGGATGGACAGTTTCAATAACTGCTTCCTGCTGACAAGGCCCATTGTCCCTGCGTATATAGGGTAAGAAAGCCTCTCCCTGCCTGATAATGGAGACAGCAGAATAGGATCTGAGACTGGAACAGAGACGCTGCTAGCTGATTCTTCCAAAGCAGGGATAGCCTGGAGTCCCTGAAGCATCATCATCTTGATATGGAATTGTTTTATCTAGAAGCAGAGTAGGTAGATTATTGCATACTTCATTGACTCAATTATGCAGTCCTAAAAATAACTCAGTTCAATGAAATTGTTAAGTCTCATTTCAGGATGCAGTAATGTAGATGGGCTTCCCAAAGTGAGACCTGTATTGTGCAAACTAGCAATTAGGTATTTTATAAGGGGTATGTCTATGAAAACAGAAGGAAAAAACAAAGGTTAATGATCAGAGCCAATTATAAACCAGTTTCTGAGTCTGTAAGTTTGTCAGTCAAAATTTTTAGATGTAAGGCTCAAAGTTTCTTTTGCTGAAAGGAGAGCAAGCAGCGGTAAACTGATAAATCCTCCTAATCCGCTGTTTGAATATTTCTAGTGATGTAAATTCTGCTTGGTTAGATAGCATCAATAACTAAAATTGTTTAAGCATGAGCTGTTGTGATGATTTCTTAAGATTATATAAAGTTTTCTAGCTGTATTATGCAAGTGCAAAGCAGAGAAAAGATAGTTCTCAATAATTCCAAGTCAAAGGTTGGGAGAAAAACAAAACCTTAGTTTGGAGGATTTTAGTCAAATATTTAAGCAAACTGAAAAGAAATTCAGGATTCAGTTCACTTTGTGGGTGACAAATAAAATTTTGAAGACAATTAACTGAATTAGACTATAATGTCTACAACTGTGTGTTATGGATGTTATTGAAACACAATTTTTCTTCTTAAAGTCACCCTCATTTTTATCAAAGAACCAAATTAAGACCAATTTATTTGATGTATTAAATCCAGCTTCAGTTTCACCTGATTATTAACATAAACAAAATAAGAATAGTAATTGATGATACTGGATTTCTTAAATATTCTTTGCAGGAATTTCATAAGGAATCTCCAGATTAAACTTTAATTAGCTTCTCAGAACAAAGAAGCCAAGCCACAAAATTGCCATCAGTCTTGGCCTTGGTTGAATTCCTCAAGTTCTCAAGGTCAAGTGGATTAATCTTGTGAAAACTTTGTGAGTTTCATTTATGCAGCTTGTATTCATTTAAGTCCTACATCCTGAAAAGGGTATATATACATACAAAGGTGAGCAAAAGTCAATTTACAATTGTATGAAAAACTAATTAAATAATAATACAAGAGTAAAGTCTGTTTTGTGTATTCATAACTATAAAGCTATTGATGCCCACCACTGTATATTAATGCACTTCTTCTGTAACAAAGATTTGCCACTTTTCCACAATTTATTCATTTAATCATTTATTTATATTAGTATGGACTCATGAATATGGATTTTCTGTTTTGGTTATAATCCAATACAATATTATTTATTCATTGCTCAGATTGGTCCAGCTTTATTTACCAGGTGCTCTTTCAGGTTTTGATGAAACAGAAATTGGTTCCATTGAGTTAAAGATATGAAAGCTAAATATATGGCAAACAGTATATTATTACTCAGAATATCAAAGTAAAAATAAAATAATCTACAATCTAGGAATCCCATACAGTGGAAGTATTAAAGATGATGATAACTAATAGTAATTATGATTAATAATTTATGTAAATTACATGAAGTAAGGAGATTTGTAATTTGTGAAGATGAACTATATTTACCAAAGATGTGTGGACAAAAAATGGGTTCCATGGAAAGTCACCTCACAGGGTGATCTGATCATAAATTCTGAGCTGGTCAGATTATGGTGGATAGTCACTCCCCAGGCATATAACTTTTTAGTAAAAGGTTTACTTTCCTGTCAGGCAAGACTTGCCAATTGTTTTTGTTCATCTAGGTTAACACACCTCTGAAATAATCTATAATCACCCCCGTAAAAGCACAGTTTTGTTAATTACCCTGTAATCCATTTCCTGCCTTGGGTTGTCCAATTCCATGTAATGTTCCTTATGTTCCTTCTTTAATTTTAACCACACCAAAGAACTGCAAGTCTGTTAACCTTTGGAGCATTTGAGATCTTGCTTTGGGCTGTACATCTCCAGTTACGCTCAAATAAAGTATTATTACCATTCTCTATGGTTTTGGACTTTCCGACATTGACTAATGGGAATACCATAACACCTTGTGTTGGGCCTAAACATTAAAAAAAAAAAAAAAATTGGGAGGATGGACACTTGGTATAAAATATTTGAATGTTTCTCTTCCCCACACTCACCACTACTATATTTAAAAATATATATATACGGGTCGTAAAAAGGTTTTATAAACCTGAAACATTTACGCGGGCTAGGGAAATTTTGCTTCTAGTTTGGAAGCATTCAAGTATGGAACCTGCAGTGAAATAGCAATGATTAGTGAAGAGAGACACGGACATCGCCAGCAGGAGCGTACAGCACGTGAAAATATCTTGAGCCAGCAAAGTGTGCAACATTAGAGACATAGCTAACCAAACTACCTTTTTCACATTGATTTTCCCATTTCAGCCTCACTCTGGCAGGGAGTTGTAACATGAGATATAAGAAATATTATTAATAAAGTTAACACTTTATTAAGAATATATTTTGAAGGAGAATGTAAGAATACTTAGTGCCTTCCCAAGATTAAGACAGAAGTTTGTTTGCTTTGTATGTTTATTTTTGATGTCAGAGAAAGAGATGTTGGCAGGATGGTGATGGGAAAAGGATGAGAGAGGTATAAAAATATGAGGAGAAAAAGGGTCAGAATTTCACTTGCCACTCCTTTGTTAAGTGAAAACTGAATAGTAATTTAAGAGAATACAGAGTACCGTGGTTGCAGTGGTAGTAGTAGCAGCAGCAATAGCAACAATTAAACAGAAATGATTACATTTAAGAATTTACTATGCTTTAGACATTTTCAATAGAGAACCTCACTTAATAAAGCTATTGAACACTACTTCATTCTACTGAACGCTCCTATCAACACCCTGAGTTGGGTAATGACAGCACACATATCTTACCATAAATTTAAGTTTAGCGGTTACTGTCTTTCTTAACGTTACACACCTTACAACTTGTGCCAATGAGAAAAGGACCAAGGAAGTAAAGAAATGGTTTGAACCATTCTACTGCAACCTGGTTCTTGATGGGTTACTATTAAAACTTTTGTAATTACTCTGCTTTATTTTTCTGGTGATGGATTTGAGGTCTCCAGTTTCTCTTCCCTCATTCTTCCTTAATTCCATTCCAATCAGCCTCTTCTTGATCTCCAGTGAATTTGTTTTCCTCAATATCACCAATAATATACAGTATCCTAAATTAAGTCATCTATCTGCATCCTGATTTTATTTGATTTATTAGAAGCAATTGACATAGCTCTTTTCTACTTGATATACAGTTTTTCACTTGACTTTCAGGATAATAATCTCTTACATATTCTCCTCCCACTTCACTGGTGGTGTTCCTTGATCTCTGTTGCTCTCTCTCTTTCCCTCTCTTTTGACTTTTAAAATTGAACAGGCCCAAGGCCTAGTCCTTGATGGCTGAAATACCACTTGTGTATTGAGAGTTGTCTAACTCTCAGTTTTGTATTTCTAATCCACATGTTTCCACACTTAAAATCTCATAATTATAACATACATTTTTCACCAACTTGTTCTCTCTTAGAATTCTTAAAATACGTCCATGTATAAATTTTATCTTTCTGCAGCCTCCACTATTTGAGTTTATGGAAGATTCTTCCTTTTATTTTCTTAAACTGTACCATCATGCCAGCTTCTACTTTAAATTCTAAGTACTTCTTTCCATCTCTCCTTCTACCACTGTAGCCTGAGCTACCACCACCTCTCACCTGAATTAATATGCTAGCTTTCTGTGAGTTCTCCCTAACCCCAGGGAATTTAGACCTCAAATATACAGCTGCCAAAATGAATATTTTAGTACATAAATCAGATTACATCACTCTTCTACTTAAAACCCTGCATGGCTGCTCTTTACATTCAGTATAAATGCCAAGCTATCTACAGTGTCTATAAGTAGGGTAACTATATAATTTATGATGCAAACCAGATTAGAGAGTGAAAGGAGTTACAGTAATTATAACAGAACATTAGACTAAAAAATAAATTGGCCTAGGCAAGTGGGATGTTTCATCATCCTGCTCTTAATGGGCCTCACGATTTGACCCCATTGCCTTTCTGATCTCCTTTGCCATCACTCTCCTCCTCTGTATTGATTCTGTTCTCATTGCATGGGCTTCTTTTTTTCAAACATAATATGCAGGCAGGCACACATCTACCTCAAGGTTTGTTTTCCAACCCAGTTATCTCTGCCTAAAATATCCTTTTCTTGAGAACTTACTAGCATTATTCCATCTTTTTATATTCTTTGCCCAGATGTTGCCTCTTCTATGGGTTCTCCCATGACAACTGAATTTAATATGGAAATTTATACCTCATCTACCTTTCTACCATGCTGCAAAATTTTTCTTGCATAAACTATACACATACAAAGTACTTAGCTAGTAATCACCATCAGGCACATCATATCACTAGATATTTATTTAGTAAATCAATGAGTTTGAAAATTATAAAGCATGGAAGATACATTTTCAGATTTCTTGGTATGTTAACCTAATTATTAACATGGTATTAATACTCAAAATATCTGGAACTAAATTTAAGATGAATACAAGTCATTTCCTCACTCTGAAAAGTAAGACCAGGAATACTGTTAGAATCGGGAGAGCCCCAACTCTGACATGTATCTATATATGCAATCTGAAAAGTGTTTATTCTTTAAAAAAGAAACAGTTTTACAAAATAATTTTTGAGCAATAAAAATTTTACACAACAGCCTTTAAGAATTTACATAGCATTTTTATGAAATGAAACAAAGAGTAGTACAGTGTGTGTTTTATCAATTGGTATTTTTCAAAACTAGTCTAAATATACCCATCAATGTAGGAAAGAACACTTACTACTAAAACACCTTGCCCTTTCATTTGTAATTTCAAATAAATGCCAGTCAATAATAATAATAATAATAATGTAATAAGACACTAACAAATTTAGTATCTGGTATCTGACTCTAGGCAGACATCTTAAAAGTAGAAATTATTTTATAAAATCTGTTCTCAAAATAACAAATGAAATTTATTTTAAAATATATATTCAGATAGTCAGTGGTATATTTATTATGTGCAATGTGTATTAATATTAAATAACTAACCTCTAGTCTGAGGTTTCTTTGAGTAGAAGAAAATGCAAACTGTTAATCAGGGTTCTTCAGATAAGTAGAACCAAAAAGATATGGATAGATATAAATATAGATGAGATAGATATAGATACAGATATTTGTATAGACATATAGCAAGAGATTGATTGTTAAGTACTGGCTTATGTGATTATGGAAGCTCAAAAGTTCCAAGATCTGGCACCTCCAAACTGGGGGCCAGGTTGGACTGTGTAGTACAAGCCTGGAGGCCTGAGAAGCAGGGAACCAATGGTGTAGGCTTAAATCTGAGCACAAAGACCTGAGAACCAGGTATGCTGAAGTCTGAAAGCAAGAAAGAATGGACATCTCGATTCAACAGAGAGCAAATTCACCCTTTATCTCTCTTTCTTTATTATTATTATATTTTAATTGTTGTTCTTGTACAGTTTTCTGTCTTTTACTCCCATCCCAGCCCACCGCCCCAGCCCTCCCCACCTCTCCCCCATTTTCAACCCCCCTAGTTTTTATCCATGCATCCTTTATACTTGTTCCTGTAAACCCTTCCCCTTTCCCCCTGAAATTCCCTCCCCTCTTCCCTCTGGTCACTGTCAGCATGTTCTCTAGTTTAGTGTCTTTGGTTATATTTTGCTTGTTTGTTTGTTTTGTTGTTTAGGTTCCTGTTAAAGGTGAGATCATATGGTATTTGTCTTTCACCACCTGGCTTATTTTGCGTAGCATAATACTCTCCAGTTCCAGATAAGTTGGCACATAAAGTTATCATGCTAATCTTTGTATATGTATAGTTTATGCAGAGACCACTGGTTACCACTAACCAGTGGTCTCTTTCAAATTAGTAATTACTTTGTTCAGCTAATATTTACACAAAACCTATAATATCAAAACAATGTATTAACCATATATATTTTCAAAATGGAGAATATAAATTTATTTGATTGGTTTACTACATTTACAACATGATTTAACCAACAGGTTATCTTTTATCTTGTATTCATCAAGACCTAATGATACCACGCAATATTTTTCCTATACAAGGGGAGGTTCATATTTAGATGTTTTATTGCATGATTTTTAAATGGCTTTAATCTATTTGTTATCATACATTCTATATTGTTTACTTTGTAGTATTCTTGGGAGAAGCTCTATATACTTTTATATTTGTTCCAATAAATTAAGCCATAATTTCTAACTAGGAATAGTTTTTTGAGGACCAACATACCATTGGCTTCCCTTTTGCTTGTCTGAATGACACGTTTTCAACAGTACATGGAACGTGTTCAATCAAAGAAATGTACTAAATTGAACTCACTGATATAAAATGGAGTAGTGAAAGAAATCACTGCCTATACAGTAGCTAAAGTATGGAAAGGTGAATAGCAGCTCCTACATTTTTCAGTTGTCATTTTACATAGACATTAGTGACCCTACGCTGTCTATGATTTTAATATGACTATAAGCTATCCCTAGAAATTAATTTTAATGAAGCGAATTCATACTCAGCCATATTAGCAAAGAAAGAAGAAACAGAAATGGTTTCATTAAATTGTTTATTTCACTTTAGTTGGCATTGAGGTTTCCATCTTGTGGCTGCAAATTAGTTGTTAAATGGCCATGTTTGTTTTTTTAAGGTTGTTTGAAGCATGTCTCAAATATTTACTTCATTCCTCTGAAAAAGCCATGTATATGGTCATATGTTACAGCACAGGAAACATTTTCTCTCATTCTCAATAGTGCTTTTTGCAGTAACGTTTAAATTAGACAGTGATAAAGTTGACATAAGAATAAAAATAAAATCAACAAATATTATAAATATAAAAATATAATGTTTTAAAAATTGTTTGAGGTTGAAATCTAGTTTTGATCTGTTTCTTACACAAAGAATTGAGGATACCAAAGATTCTAAACATATAGTGTCTGTGTTAATTCACACATACCCTACAATTTGTGGGGATAATTTATTTATGAATTAGACATTTAAACTTACTTCTAACATACATATATTAAGTGTGTTTTTAACAAAATAGTATATTTTTAATTGCATGAATGTGTGCATACATTTGTGTGTATGTGTGAACTGACAGAGTCTTAGAAAGAAGCAATCTCAAATCCTTATATTTAAATACCCCATACTCCTTTTATTTTGGTCATTTGAATCTCTGTATATATATATATACATATTCCCTCAAACTCTGTGTTATGCCTGATATTTGTGTTTTAGTTGACCCACTGACAATTTAGAAACCTTAATTTTGTTTGAAAAATAGAAGAACCAACATGTTCATAGGAATATAGAATCTAACCTTGATTTATTCAGAAATTGATAATTAACTCAGTCATTTGGTTGATATTTTTTGACACCGATATGTTAAGCACTATGGTGATAGAACTAGGCAGATACATCAATGCTGTTCTGGAATCTGCCAACTAAAAGAAACTTCAATAGGATATCACATTAGATATTATGTATTATACCTTGCAACAGCCTCAAATGGAGGGTAATTTTGTTCCTTCGTAAGATGTCATATCTGGAAATAGCTTTTTTCTTAATCTGCTTCCTTTTATTTTCTTCCATCAAAATACTTGGAAAATAATTTACTTTTATTATTTTTTAGTATTCCCTAAGCTTCTTGGGCCATGAAGCCCATGATTTAAAAGGAATGTGCAATATTGTTATAATTTATTTAGTGTTTCCTTTAGGGCAGATATCAACCTCTGTGTTAATAATTTAATCCTCAATTATAATTTCATTAACTAGATAATTTCTTTTTTTTCAGATGAGGAAATAAGGCATAGAAAATTTGTCTTTCTAAAAATCACAGAAACACAGAAATCAAGTCAATAGATTCAGCAGCCTAGAGGGGCTTTTTGAATCTAGGGGCCTCTTTTTTTACCGTTGTGACTCACTGCCTTGCACAAAGGAGGTGTAGGAGCACACACACTGACATGGAGAGTTCCTTAACTGTATGAATATTGTAAGTGCTTAATACATATAATATATACACTGATAACATATCCTTTTATTTACAGAGAGGTAATTAAGTTGAATGATGTGTGTGAGTTTTGTTTTGTTTTTTTCTTTACTGCACTATATACAATCATCCTGGACACACCCTGAATGAGTGCACTGAATAGTTCCTGTAAGCAGATGCTGGTCAGATTTTGAGCTATAAGACATTTATTAGTGTTCAACACTTGGGCAGAACAAGCATAGGCAGAGAAAGAATATTGACTGTGCAAAGTTTTGACAATTGCTTTGCAAACAGTGGCTTTTTATTATTATTATTATTTTTTTTTATTTTTTCCCCACATCAGCTTGAAATGACCTGGGCTGTATTTGCTCTCCTGCTTCAGTCTTTTGCCAGTGGATCTGATGCTCTATTACGTGGGAACTGTTTGGATGGTGTTTAACAGGATGTGACCAGTGGATTCTGCAGTCACTGGCTCATTATTGCAACTGTTCTGCTGTTCAGTGGTGGCCCTGGTATGCCGTGATTTCTTTGTTGTGAGATCTAGTGCTGTCAGATGCTTTATGAATCTCTGTGGACAGACAGGACAAATCCATAGCCACAGTGAGTTTACATTCCTATCAGAATGAACCAGTGGGTCTAACAGACTGGAATAATCCCAATGTAGTAAAAGTGGACAGTTTAAGAAATGGAATTATGTTGTGGAGCTCAGATTGGACTCTGTTGGTGGTAGGTTGGGCGTTCAGCAGTGGCAGCAGCTAGATCACTTTGGTAAGTGAGGTCATAACCCTTGGATCCAAGCACAGCCACTCTCTCTGATCCTGCTGCTGTAATTCTATTTTAACATGCAGTAGTATAATTTTGGCCCCCTGGCTTTTCAGCTAAATCTTCCTACCTGGTTTTAATTTGCAGTGTTTTATTATAGTCAAGTTTTATGTCAGCTTCTTCTATTGCCAGTCCTGGTCTACAAAGAAAAAACACCAGTGATCCAGTAATACTGATGTCTGTTTTAACAAAATTTTCCTTAAACCCTTGGTGAATGGTTACCCACTGAACATAGATAATGGGTGTTCTGGTTGTAGAAAGTGTATCCATTCCAGTGTTTCCACTTCCTTGAGCCTTTTTTTTTTTCCCATTGCCATCTACCACAATGGTTTTATTAATTCCATGACTGAGCACGTGCTTGAGAAATTTCCCTAATTTAATTTTTTAAAGATTTTATTTATTTATTTATTTATTTTTGAGAGGGTTAGGGAAGGAGAAAGAAAAGGAGAGAAACATCAATGTGTGGTTGCTTCCTGTGCACTCCCTATTGTGGACATGGCCAGCAACCCAGGCCTCTGCCCTGACTGGGAATCGAATCCAAGACTCTGTGCTTTGCAGGCTGGCACTCAGTCCACTGAGCTACACCAGGCGGGGCTCCCTACTTTATTTTTTAAGTTTCAGTCCCTCTGATCTACCACCATCATACTTTGCCACATGAATACTTCCCCAGCTCCTCTCAGTACAAGCTGATTAGATTTCACAGCTTTTTTGAGGTATATAATTCCTTTATTTTATAATTAGCTCCATCGTGTTCTCAGGTGAGATAAATCGCAATTTACCCCTGACTATAGTCCTAGTGAACTTGAAGAGAGGGAGTGGAAAGTTCTGAGGGGTCAGCCGTTGCACTCCTGCCTGAGAAGAAGTCTCAATATTGTCTTTTAGAACAAGAGAAGTGGGAACCTGTTGGGAAGGAGAGAAGCCACTTTGGCTCAGAATTTTGGATTTGTCAGAGATTAACAATATTTGGGAGTGATCACCCAGATGCCTCCATTCCAGGTTTTTAAATCACGGCCCAGACCTTAATATTGCTACTTGGCTTGGGTGGGCATTTAACTGCCTGAACCTTGACTATTAAGTGCTGGGTTTTGCCTTGATGTTCTACCTTTTCCCTTCACAGGAAATGAGAGTGTCTATATATGACTGAAAATGCCACCTGGTTTTCATATCTGGGCTTCAGTTGATTATTATCCACCCTCAGTTCTTCATTATTTTCTGTGGTTTTGCAACAGCACTTAGCGATAGCCAACTGACAGCATTAGTCTAACAACTACTCTTTGTTTCGTATATCTCAAATGACATATATGCCCACTTCAACAGTCCCTTCTATCTCTACACAGTCCCAATTCATCCAATGAACATTTCCATAATTGAACTTCCAGCTTGTGTTTGAAACTTGCTGCACCTACCATCGATGATAGTCTTTATTGCCTGCCAATCAATTACAGAGGATGATCCAGTTCTAAAATTCCATGTTATTGACCAATTTCTTGGACCACTTTTGGTTTCAACTATCACAGGCTGGACTTAAAAAAATTGTGATTGTGAGAGATTTTAGGGTGTGTATTAACTTTGTAGGGCTGCCATAAGAGAGTACCACAGACTGGGTAGTTTAAAAAATAGAAGTTATTTCCTCACAGTTCTGGAGGTGAAAAGTCCAAGATTATGGTGTAAACAGGATTAGTGTCTTCTGAAGGCCCCTCTCGTTGGCCTGTAGATGGCTATCTTCTTCCAGTGTCTTCACAAGGTCTGGTCTTTCCTCTGCATCTCTGTGTTCTAATCTCTTTTTATATCATGTTGGATTAGGGCCTACCTAATTCTTAACTGCCTTTTTAAAGACCCTATATCCAAATATAATCACATTTATTATATAGGACTTTAGTTGTTCAAAATATCAATTATGTAGGAACACAATTTAGCCCATAACAGAGTACAAGATATTTATTGGAAATCAAGACCTTTATAAAGAAAGAGTCAGCAGACACACACACACACACACACACACAAATAGACCTTTGTTTTAGGTCCAGCAAAACCACACCCAACTCATTAAGTTCTGCAGGTAGTAATTTCTACCTCCACTTGTCTCAGACATAAGATATGGACAAATCTGGAATATATGACTTTAGAATAGGTATATCTCTGCAGTTGAGGATAACTTTAAAGGAGCTAAAAGCCAGTGGCTTTCCGCTCTTCATACTCCCTACATCTAGGCATCATTTTTCCTTGAAATTGGATCTCAGGGGTATATCTCTGTGTCTGTTCACACTCCACTTGGAAGATGTTAATTATATTTAAGTAAATAAATGCCTTGACTGCTTCATATGTTTAAAGTACAGCTGTGAGTATTGTAAGGAAATAAAATGATGGCTTTGTCCTTGTACATGACATGGATTTTTTACTATATCTCTAAGCAATTGAGACATATACAAATAATGCCAACACATAATAAAATGCATTCATTAGTACATGGACAATGTAAGTATACTTTGAAATACTGAAACAAGGGAAGAGAATAATTTTATTCCAATGTAGGAATTCTTGGAAACAACAACTTATGAGTTAGGTCTTATATAACTAAGAATATTTAATTTTCTTTATTTTTTTATAAATGTTGAAATAAGCATAGAACAGTACAAAATAGTGTAATAGGCATCCATGTACCCATGACCCACATTTAACCGTGGCAACAAGTAACATGTTGCAATATTTGCTCCTCTCTTCTCTCTCTCTCTGTGTGTGTGTAGCATTCTAATTCTAATTTGAGTATATTAGGTTTAATATTTCCTCTGCTTTCCATCATGTCAGGAATCCTTCACCATATCTCTCCTGCTTACACCAGCATTACATTTTATAAACAGGGAAATTACACTATATGTTCCATGATGAAAAGCTTATATAATATTATCTAAATAACATTATGTATTGAAAAATACATGCAGAAAGAATAAATTGAAAACTGCCAAGGCATTGAGGACTTTCTAGGCCAAATATGAGAAAGGAGAAAAGCCTAGAAGAAATAAAGGCCAATGAGCAATATTTTTTTCTCCCCGTTGGGGCTTTTTCTCACCCCAAATACTGAGTAGCATTTATAATACATTCACTGGGCTGATGTAGCAAAAATTAAAGTTTCAGTTACCACATGATGGACATGATCTTGTAAAGATCCCAGGGTTTGGGTAGAAATCTCAATTCTCAATACCCAGTATTAAAAGCAAAGTGGAAATAAATGAAGACTCGCAAGAAAAAAATGGGAAAAATAGGGTCCAGGATGTATTTTAGTATATATTGCAGAATAAATATAGTGTACACAAACATACCTGGGAATCAAAAAAACAGCTCAGTGTTGGAGAGGGCAAATTATAAGAAGGGAGGACAAGACAGATAACCTTCAGAGGGGAACAAGTAGATTTCTCAGGTGTAAAAATGCAAAATAAAAAACAATAGAATGATGTCTTCAAATATTACAAAGGAAAATATTATCAAATGAAAATTAAATACTAATTGAAATCAATGCTTTAAAAATGAAGCAAAATAAATTTATTATGAAAGATAAAAATGGAAGGATTTATCATCAAGAGACCTATATTTGAGAAAATAAAACAGGTTTTTACAGGTTTAATTTTTCCCTGAGGGAATATGCTAATATGTTGGAAAATTTCTCCATGGTATACTCTTCTAGGAAATTACAAATATACAAAAGATGTAAAATTCCTAAACAAAATAATAACAATTAAATAAACTAAAAATAAAAGTAGTAAAATAACAACAAGGAATATAGGTCGAGGTGATAAATTGTGTACGTAAAAATAACAGAAAATAAGAAAACAAACCATAAATAACAGTATGAGGGGAAAGATAAGTTTCATTACTGAACAGAATATTTACAGACTTAGTGACAGAAACCCAAATGCTTTAGCTGTATAAAGAAAAACAAAACCCAAAGAAATAATACTTCAAAATGCATGTAAGACAATACTACTGTAAAGGAAGAGGTGATTTATGGGAACTCCAAACACAAAGTCAATGATTATAAGAAGTAGGAGGTGACTTGCAAGAGATTTTTCAAAGTTACAAAAAGTATAAGAACTTTGATGAACTAAACTATGAGTTTCTGGTATAAGAAAGTGTTCTACAGATTTCAGAAATTTAAATTTGATTTTGTATTTAAACTTGACATGCACAATGGACAACAAAATATCTTAAACATCATCTAAGTTTGTATTAATGACCTAGAACACAGAACCAAATATTTTTCCAGGTTTCATTACAAAAGAAATCATATCTATCTATCTATCTATCTATCTATCTATCTATCTATCATCTATTTATAAATAAGGAAAAAAATTTGGACAGTGTTTGGAATAATTAAGAGAAAAGTTTGGGATATATTTGGCAATTCTCCATCAATAGGAGTTTCAGAAGATTTTTGGAGAAAAATATATATACCAAAGAAGTCATAAAACAAATTTTCTCCTATATGAAATAAATATGATGATCTTCAGATTCAAAGAAGCTTCCAAAGAAGGCATTACATTTAGAATAAAAATACTTATACCTTTATAGACACAACATTTTAGGAATTAAAACTACCAAGAGATAATTCAAAAACGATCCCTAGTATAATAGTGTGAATAAAATGATGCACTATCTCAGACATATACACACACATTGGCACATGGACATACATGCTATTTGCAGGCAAAAATAAGCATACTTATATATCAGTTTGTATGTTCAGCCTTAGATACTGATAGTCCTTGAAGTTCAGAGCAAGTATGAATTGCTTCCTTAAAATTCTGAAACCACCGAATTAGCCTTTTAGTGGGATTAGTAATCAAAGTTAACATATGAAGTGATTTAAAATTATAACATACATTTATTTGACTAATAAGTAAGTGAAAGTTAAATTACATAGGAGGAATATGGGTGGTGGGGAGAAACCATAGAAAGAAAATAAACTGGTTTAAATTATAATTACATCAACAACTTCTTGTTCTGAGAATAACAGAGTAACAGATATTGGGAATGCCTGCCCACTATTGAAAAAAACACTACAAAACTTAGATAATACATAAAAGTAAATATTTACAGAATTTAAAGTATCTACTCTTAGGACAATCTCAATCTTCCTGCCTGTTCCCTATTTTTGTTTCAGCTACTTACTGTACCATCCTCAGCTTGTAGTAATTGAGGGGGTGAAAAGGAATATGGGAATCTTGCAAAGTATTGTTAATAAATTCATGTAGAAAGCCTTGAGTTTATGATGAGCATGGTGGTGGTGAAAGTATTTGCTGATTTCTATTGGTACTATCTTAAAACTTTATCGTAAATAATGCTAAGTTGTTGAGCCATGAGACTATCTTCTGGTGGAAATGAATGTGGGATCTCTTTGCTGGTATACTGTTATTTTTAACAATATTTTTGTTTTACTTTAGTTTTTTTCTGAGAATAGCTGAAATTATTGTTTTAATATATAGAAGTTCTAGACTTTTTCAGCAGTACATTTGGTCAAATTTTTTTCAAACGACTTAACTCCAAATTACGTGTGAGATAGTAACTTAGCTTTATAGTTTATGAAAAGGCAGAGTGTTTAAGAAAATTAAAAGAGGGAATGGATTGGATCTTTACATGTTTATTTAAATTATTCTTCATAGAGCATAATTTAAGAAACAAAAATTAACAAAGTGTAAGATCTGGTAGTATTAGTATGGTATGGTGTGTTTATATGAAATCAATTTATGTCAGGTGAAATTAAATTTGAGGGATGATCACAGCAGCCTAACTAACAAAAAGCCAGAATATTCCATTAAGAATATATTTAGAAGGATAAAAAAATGTGGCACATTTACACAATGGAATACTATGCAGCAGAAAGAAGGAATGAACTCCTACTTTTTGTGACAGCAGGATGGAACTGGAGAATATTATGCTAAGTGAAGTTAGCCAGTTGGTGAAAGACAAATACCATCTGATCCCACCTATAAGAAGAATCTGATGAACAAAATAAACTAATGAACAAAATAGAACTGCAGGCATGAAAACATGGAACAGACTGCAAGTGACCAGAGGAAGAGGAATAGGGGGACAAAGGCGGAAAGTAGGAGGAGGGACTAGTCAAAGAGCATGTATGGACATGGACAACAGTGTGGGAATTGGCTGTGGGAGAGGGGAGTGGGATAGGCAGAGAAGGGCAAAGGGGGAAAATTGGAACAAACATAATAGAATAACAATAAAAATGACAAAATGAGTGTATTTAGAAGTATTTGAAATAAAAACCACTCACTTGTTTTGAGGTAATAACCATTTATATTTGTTAGAATTCCAAATCAGTGAGTAGTGGGAGTCAATTCAGAATTTTACATCCAAGCCAAAAAAAGAAGAAAAAAAAAAAAAAAACAGAGAAAACACTAAGTGAGTAAGCATGCTTTCTCTTAACTGTTTTTAGAAAAGCAAAGAATCATTATCACCCAGGTTTACCTCCTTACCCTCTTAAGTAATAAGCAACCCTAATAACTCTTGGAAGGTGACTAAAACAATCCATTTTCTCTTAAGCTTAGTGGTTTTGGTTTTGTTTTGATTTATGAAAAGTTTTAAATAAGCCCACATGTTTACATAAAGGAATTGTCAGTCTCCACAGCCTTAGATAAAATACTTTTTCTTTTTTGAAGAGAAAAACATATATGTCTTTCATCTATTTCCAGAAAAGAATCCACACAATTTATTATGATACAGGAGATGTGACTATAATAAAAAAATAATTTATTATGTAGTGTCCATTATGGACAAACAACACCAAAATAGTCAAAATGATGTCTTACAATAGTATTACTGTTAACTTTTTGAGAGAGATTAAAGAGTGCTGATAAATAATGACTGCACTCTTGAATATATCATCTATATTCCATCTGAGATGTAAAAATGCAAATAGTAAACTCTCCTACAAAATATGTTGTATGGTGAAGATTAAGTGTCATGTTCTCTGGGCTCATTGACATGCATATCTTGGTGTGACAGAAAACTCAAAAGAGGTTTGTCCCGTCATCACCTTAATGAACAAACATCTTTACATAGAAGCTGTAGGTTGAATGAAAACAAATCAAACACAATGGTGCTGACAGCAAAACTCACCAAAATGATGGTTCCTATTCAAGTTTGGATGGAGATAAATGATCTTCAACTGTAAGGGTAAAAATTGTTCATTATTATCTCAGCCGTCCTGAATGTACTTATGATAAAAGCAATGAAAATAAAATATCAATATTAAAAACAGTGAAAATAGCTATGGCTTATAGAATTTGTAAGCATGAATTTTATTTAAGGATTGGTTAATATCAAATACAGTCTAGGCTTTATATGTGTATAATACTTTCTTAATTGTCCCAGTGGTATGAACTGACATTTGTGTATGCTTCGAAATATTCATTTTTAAAGAAGAAAGTAATCTATTAAGATTGTATTGCTTGATCACATAAATATAGAGAAAATATGTTGTTTTTATTAACAGTATTCACTGCAAAATGACACATCTTTAGTTTGATATAATCTTTGTTTAGCAAACTACAGTTAATTATATCCTTGTATCCTCCAAGATAGGTTAAATGCACTATGTTAAGATATTTACTTAGTGTAAGAAGAAACAATAAGTAAGGTATTTCAAATTTAACAAGATTTTTTGATGTATTATCCTTATATCCTACAGCTTATCCTTATCACACTAATACTAACATTATATATTATGCCTTCCCCTGTGCCAGATAACCAGTAAAACATTTCATTGGGTGGTATTTTGTTATCTATAAGATATTCTATTGCATTCAATCAAGGAAATGGTTAGAAAGGCTTTATTTAATATATTAAGTAACCTCGTTTTAAAAAATTTTTCTGATTACTATTATTGCAGGACTTCCAGCCAAGATGGAGGCATAGGTGGACACACTGTGCTTCCTCTCACAACCAAAATTAAGGACAACAAAAATTTAGAATCAAAAAAACAACCAGAACAGATAGAAAATGGAATTGTAAGGAAATCCGACAATGATTCACCCAGACTGGTAAGAGAGGCGGAGTCAGCGGCCGGTGGAAAAAGCAGTGGCTAGTGGTCCTGGACTTGCAGGCAGTGGTTGGCACACCCAAGGCACACAAGGCAGCGGTTACCAGGTGCTGGGAGGCAACAGGCAGACCAAGTGAGGCACACAAGGCGGCTGTCCACGGTCACAAGTTTGCATGCAGATAAACCAGGCAAAAACTGGCAGCAAGACCAACTGAGCAACCCAGGGCCCCAGCGCCAGGAAATAAAGCCTAAAAGCACAGATTGAAAACACTTGTGGGGGTTGAAGTGTTTTCAAGAGAGAACAGTTTCTGGGAGTCAAGAGAGACTCCCAGACTCACAGGAGAGTTTGCTGGAGAAACCCACAGGGTCCTAGAATGTACACAAGCCCACACACATGGACATCAGCACCAGAAGGGCCCAATTTGCTTGGGGAAAGTGGCGGAGGGGACTGGAATCCGAGAGAGGACAGAGCAAGCACCACTGTTCCCTCTTGGACCCCACCCCCACATACAGAATCACAACCCAGCAACTGGGCTACCCCGCCCTGGTGAACACCTAAAGCTCCACCCCTCACTACACAACAGCCATGGCCAGACCTCCCCCCACCCCCCCAAAAAAATGGCTCAAATAGGAGAACAAATCAAAGCCCCAGAACCAATTCATCTAAGCAACCAAGAGTTAGCCAGCCTATCAGTTGCACAGTTCAAAGCCCTGGGGATCAGGATGCTCACAGAATTGGTTGATTTTGCTCACAAATTAGATGAACAAATGAAGGCTACAACAAGTCAAATGAAGGAAAACACACAGGAAACCAATAGAGATGGTAGGAAAACTGGGACTCAAATCAATGGAATGAATCAGAAGGAAGAAACAAACAACCAAACAGAAAACAAGGAAGAAACAAGAATTCAAAAAAATGAGGAGAGGCTTAGGAACCTCCAGGATATCTTTAAACGTCCCAACATCTGAATTATAGGGGTACCAGAAGGGGAAGAAGAAGAGCAACAAGTGGAAAACTTATTTGAACAAATAATAAAGGAGAACTTCCCCAATCTGGCAAAGGAAATAGACTTCCAGGAAGTCCAGGAAGCTCAGAGAGTCCCAAAGAAGGTGGACCCAAGGAGGAACACATCAAGGCACATCATAATTACATCAGCCAAGATTAAAATGAAGGATAGAATTCTAGAAGCAGCAAGGGACAAGGGGACAGTCACCTACAAAGGAGTTCCCATCAGACTGTCATCTGATTTCTCAAAAGAGACCTTCCAGGCAAGAAGGGGCTAGAAAGAAGTATTCCAAGTCATGAAAGTCAAGGACCTACATCCAAGATTGCTCTATCCAGCAAAGCTGTCATTTAGAATGGAAGGGAAGATAAAGTGCTTCTCAGATAAGGTCAAGTTAAAGGAGTTCATCATCACCAAGCCCTTATTATGTGAAATGTTAAAGGGACTTATCTAAGACAAAGAAGATAAAAATATGACAGTAAAAAGACAGCAAACTCACATATATTAACAACCACACCTAAAACAAAAACAAACTAAGCAAATAGCTAGACCAGGAGCAGGAACACAGAAATGGTGATCACATGGAGGGTTTGCAACAGGGGAGTGGGAGGAGGAGAGAGGAGGAAAGGTACAGAGAATAAGTAGCATAGATGGTAGGTAGAAAATAGACAGAGGGAGGGCAAGAATAGTGTGGGAAAAGTAGAAGCTAAAGAACTTATGCCACATGGACATGAACTAAAGTGGGGGGAATGTGGGTGGGAATGGGTGTGCAGGGTGGAGGGGAATGATGGGGGGAAATGGGACAACTGTAATAGCATAATCAATAAAATATATTTAATCTTTTTCTGTTAATAACAAATATAAGAGAATATATAAACTTTAGCAAGTCCACTGTAGGTAAAGAGTTAAAGTGGTTTCTGATTAGTCCCCATGTTATGTTTTCTATTTGTTTGTTTGTTTGGTTAGTTGGTTTTCAGTTGCTGAATGCACCTCCACTGAGCAGTTATTGTGTGTAAGACTCTGCTGAAGGCTGAGGATATCCTCTCATCTTACCATTTTGGGAATTACCATTTTAGGATTTGTAAATGAAAGTTAATTTTTAATCAAATGGAGTTTATACATTCATGGATTTTTAATCCCTGATGTGAAATTTCAGACTGACATATTTGCATCCACTTTCGCACATATGCTTTCGAGCCAATAATTAAGTTAGGAACACAACCACATCAAGCTATTGATGTAATAACTGGATCTAGAGTAATGCAGAAGTGCATGCATTTCATTCACAGAGCTCTCCAGTGCATTTATTCACATGCAGACTTTGCAGTTGTGTTTGCAAAGTTACTAAAAATTTAATGTTAAAATACAGTGAACAGTAAGTAATCATTATGAAAGAAGAATAGATTTTGAGTAATAATGTACTAATTTTATAATGCTTGCATGCAGCAATAACTGAACTCAACTTGTTTTGTGTGACTTTATATGAGGCTCATAAATGTTGAGAAGGTTGATTTACTCATTTGAAAGTGTGCAGACCTTTCTTGAAATTACTCTGCTTCAAGAACAATCACTCTTGCTGTTTGTATATGACAGAATTAAACGATGAATGGATCTCTAAGCATCTGTAGCCACAAACCTCAAAGAGGTATTTGTGAATTTGCTTGAAGAATGATAGGTAAATCACAAAGGAACAGCAATGCATGGACTCTTTGGAGGAAAATAAATCTCATGGAGTGCTAAATATTAATAATTAGAGCTATACTTAATTTGAAATGTTAGAGTAATTGAGGAGTTCTGTTGCTGCGTGGTAGGTAAAAGTTATAAAAGAAAAATGTGATGAAATTCATGTTCCAGGACAGATGTTCTCAATAGTTAGATATAAAAATTTTCTGCACAAATAATCACTATCTCAATCATCTTCAAACTTCATGATGCAGTTATCTATACTACCTTATGAAGAAGCAACACATTTCCACTGCCCCACAACAAACACTCCTACTTTTTTCCATAGCAATTATGAACTTGTAACATAATAGAAAGTGTTCTTATTTACTGTATTTATCTCCTGTTTCCCCCTATTATACTTTCATAGGCAAGTGTGATTTGTCCATTCTGATTACTATTGAATACAGTCTTGATCAACAGTCTTGAACACTTCCTGGCACATATTAAATTTATAGTATTTATGCAGTAAAACTAGCCAATCAGGAACACTGTTTCCCATAAGTAAGTAGACATCTGACAAGCAGCTTGAGGTTTTTTTTTTTTTCCTTAATATGAAAGATTTGCGGATTGGTTAATTTTTGTATGCAAAGATTACAAAAGCCTGGGAAGCAACTTATATCTTATCTCAGGTATTGCTATGTAGGGTTTACCTAGACTACAGTTTTTCTTGGCTAGTGAAGTCATTGGCCCATGTTCTCATCTTCAGTTCTTTAGTTATCTGCTTCCTGTTTACCATCTTATTTTGACACCATTTTTTGCCTTCATCCAATATTTACCAACCTCAGTTCATTTTATAGTCAGATATACTATCTTTGGGGCTTTGATAGGTCCTTCTGTTTCTGGAGGAATATTAACCCTAGCACATTTTGTTGGCCCTCCTTCACTCACCTGGCAAACCATACTAATTTCCTCAGTTTTTGTTGCTGTTGTCTGGGGAATGAGAGCAAACATGGAATGATCTTAGCTTCTTGTTTTCTTTTCTTTTACTTCATTTTATTTTTAAAGATTTTATTTAGTTTTTAGAAAGACAGGAAAGGAGGGAGAAGGAGAGGAAGAGAAACATGGATCGTTTGCCTCTCGCACACCCCCAACTGGGGACCTGACCGCAGCCCAGACGTGTGCCCCAACCAGTGATCTTTTGTTTTGTAGGCTGTTGCTCACCCACTGAGCCACACTAGACAGGGCTTGGTTTCCTATTTTAAAATGTCATGTCTCTGACATTAAAGAGGATAAACTGGAGGAATGCAAGATGTGAAGAAAGGTTTGAAGATGCTGTCAGTCAAAATAAAGAACACAAAATGTAATACAGAAACATCGCTAGGGTGATTAAAAGATAAAGTCACATATTGTTTAAAAAGTATATTTGATTGTGGAAAGGAAGATATTAGGATTTCCGAATTAATTTTAATTCAAAATAATTAATATCTTAATATAGATATAGTATCTATAAAGTTAGTCTATGTTATGGTACATTAACAAACATTGTCAAATATTAGTCATTTAACAAAATTAACATTCATCTCTCAATACTAAGTACTCGCCATGATGCTGTTTTCCATGCGAAAGGTTAGTATTCTAGCAGTCTTTATCCCCAAATTAGCATTCATGTTTGTCATGACAGAGAAATAGTGCATGGAGAATTACACAAGAGAAATAAAAAGTTCAGCCTGGGAGTGATACTCCATTTCTCTTCCTTTGGCAATAGAATGTAATGGTTGCACTTAATTTCACAGTTAATTATCTGGAAAGAGACAAAGAAGTCTAAACGTTGGTGAATACTAGAAATATCATTCACTGGCTCTGTGCTAGGGACCAGAAAACAAAGTTAAGACACTTTAAATGGATTGATATATAGTTGTATAACTCACTTGCATGAAGACTGTAAGAGTGGAAAATAATTTGAGGTCAAAGATGAAACATTCATTACAGGCCACATTGAGATGGAGATATCTATGTGATAGCAAGGTGGAATTATCCCAATAGAAAATTTAAAATAACTTGAGCTCCATTATAAAGTCAAGGCTATTATCTTTCATTTTAATTCACTATTGTATTGGAGGAAACCATGATTTTGTATCATTTTATCCAATTATAAAACATAAATTGAGACAAGAACAAGTGAAAAGAAACAGTGAGAACTATATTATCCATCATTATCAGTGAGTTATCTTAATAGCCTTCTTTTTATAAAGATAATACTTAAAATTAAAATATCCTGCTGATCCTTTCAATCCTTTGATTTTATCTATCTATTATTATGTGAGGTTTACAAGATAAATAGTTTTCCGCCAAGAGTGCTTGTAATTTAGAGGTCGTGATTGAATTTCCTCTTAATGAAAATATCTCCCACAATGCATAGATATCTAAATTTATTTATTGATATATTTTAACTAACCTTATTGGAATGAGAGTGGTTAATAACGCTATATATCCCTCAAATGTACAATTCTACGATACATCACTTGTACTTTGCATCGTGTGCTCACCACCCAGTCAGTTCCTCGGTTACCATGCATTTAACCACTTTACCCTTAGCCACCCTTTACACCCCCTTCCCTCTGGAAACTACCATGCTGTTGTCTGCATCTGTGAGTTTTTGTTTGTTTGTTTTTCTTTCTTGTTCATCTGTTGCTTTTTTGACAATTGATCTCTAATTTTAAAATATATCTTTTGTATAATGATATACAAATAGAGAAACATAGATTATGCTGTAGAAATTTTTATGTTCATTATAGAATATAATAACAAAATTATAATTTTATAAATATATGTTTACCACTGCTCCTTTATTTTATTTCAGATATTGAATTATTTATCAGCATCTGTTTCTTTTACCAGATTATATCTTTAGTGAGGTTTCTGTTTATATGTTGCTTTCCCTGTGAGGGATAAATTGTTTCTCTGTCGGAAGTGTTAGATGTTTACTAATAAGTTGTTTTCTAAATAGACTTAGGCTTTTGAATGTCAAATTTTAGATTATTCCTTCTGTTATTACATTAAGCTCATTTTGATATACAATTTCTTGGATTTTGGAAGCTTTATTATGTGTGATGTCAAACAACACTTAATGATCTTTTCAGTTTAGTTTTGCAGAAACTAGGCTAAAATATTATTTTTATTTAGACAGCATTATTTTGCTCATATGCTTGTTTCCCATATATTCCTATAGACACAATAAGTATATTTAAACTGCTTTTTTCGTGTAGCTCTTTCAGCTAGTAATCTTGCTTCTTAACTTTGAAATAGGTATGTTAAACAATAAAGTTATAGATATAAAGTTAGTTTTAAAATTTATAAGGTTGTTGTTTTGGAGTTTGGATAACATTTTTATTAAATTTATTGGGGTGATATTGGTCAATAAGACTGTATAGGTTTCAAGTATACATTTCTATGATATATGATCTGTATATTGCATTATGTATAAGGAGTTTAAATTATTCATTTCAGATAAGCATTTTAAATTATTATTAGAACACACTGAAACAAAAATGAACAATATAAAATATATGTAACAGAGTATTAAACATGATTTTATCTGTGATTTTCATATTTTTCCTAACAATCTAAAGTTGAAAACAGATCATAAGTTTTAATGAGAATAACACTGAGTTATTTAGGAAAAGGTAGTACTTACCTTTTAAACCTGACTACAAAACAGTTACAACTGTCTTATATGAAAAGAAGACTAGATATTTGAAGGAAGCTATTGGTGTTAGAGCATTTTGTGAAGTCAGAGTATGGAGTGAGTATAGATGGGTAATGCTAAGATCAGGGCGCTTTCCATCAGAATCACTCAGAGCTATTGAGCATTCCTACAGGAAAGATGGGCTGTTATCTCACTCTCTAAATGGGTGTTTGCTCAGTACAGAAATAAAAAGTGACACAGACAGCAGTATGGTGCTTACCAGATGGAAGGGGGTAGGCAAAGGATAAAATATGTGGTTTACTGGACTTTGGGTGGTGGGCACGCAGTGCAATACAGGATGATGTATCAGAACTGTATGCTTGAAACCTATACAATTTTATTAACTAATGTCACCCGAATAAGTGTACTTTAACAAAATGTGATACATGATAAAGGAATCTTTGAAGAACTTAACACATTTTCCTTGGAGTTGGGGAATATGAGGTACTTTCTTTTCCTTGGCAATTTTAGAAGGCAAGATGTTGGTCTGATAGCCTATAATGGCACAAAAACTGGAGAGTGTTGATGCAAAGACAGGGTGCACTTCTGTCATTGGATTATTCAAGAATGTGCTTCTCCAAGTAAAGAGAAGAATGGTAGTTCCCTGAAGATGTCCTATTGAAGAGGATTTGAGGTCATCACTAATAACAGGTCAAAGAATGTACCATCAGGGCTGGAGGTACATTCTGAGAGAACAGAGCCATGTCATGGATTTTGACATCCATTATTTTTTCATTGGGCCATCTAAACAATCTATGCCTACAGTTACATTTGGGTAGCTCCCATACAGAGAACTATTGCACCCAAAAGATAACTTCAAATATGACTTGCTACATAAAACTTCTTTTAAACCACTTACCCTAATTGTGTCTCAAGCTTAGGGGAACCAGAAAAGAGGAAGAAATGAAAAATTCTTAAAAAAGTAGAAATAAGTTATTTCCCATTATTTCGTTTCAGGTCCCTGGAGCCAAATTAAGGTTTAATTTGGAGTGGGAAGAGGTTTGAAAAGCATCCAGAGTCAAAATTTTAGATTAGACTAGAATTTAACAGAATTATTTTCCTAAATAACTGAAACTGAACATGCATTAAAAATGAAAAAAAAAATTCTTCTTATATTCAAACCCCAGAAGCTATGGAATCTTATGAAAGTTTTTCAAGGGTAAGCCCAGAAAGAATCAATAAACATCAAGGAAGACAAAAAGGGAGGAAAATAAAGCCATATTCTATGTGTATCCCAAAGATATGAATCTCAAAATTGAACTATTTATTCCTGGACTTTTTTTAGAGACATAATGGATGGTTGTTAACTTATCTCTGATTATAACTCTCATTTAAAGCTACTAACCATAAGAACAGGAATATATACAGCCAGAACAACTGTGAGGAAAACAGAAAGGAAAAGTGGTAACATATTTGAATACTCACCCAGTATCAGCTGCTTTGCATATGCTGTATTTTAATTTTATTATGTTTGATACTATGCTATATATAAAATTTTTCTTTGAAAAGTAATCAGCAAGTAACTACTACTTTTGCTAAAGTAGGGACTAGTATGTAGCTTCTCACTAAATTCCTATTTTGGTTATGCAGTTTTCAGTATTAAAGACTGACTGACTGACTGACATGAATTTATGCTTTCATGAAATGTATAACTTTTAATATTAGTAGAAAAATTAGCTTGAATCTGGCATATGTATTGAGAGAAGTAAGTGAAACCAATGCAATCCATGCATAATGGAAAAATGTTCCCTCTTTATACTTGGAACACATAGTTTATGAGTTACTAAGTAGCTAATATAAAGAGAATGATGTAAATAACAACACAGAGCTTAAGGCTAGGTGAATACATTGAACTCAGTTAATAAGACGAAAATAACTACATTGTCCACTAATGGGATGGTTGAGGTCATATACCTACCCCATTTCACACAAAATAGGGAAAAGGAGTATTAATGGCAAAAGGAAAAAATGGGGAAACAGTACAAAATTAACTAAAAATAAATAAAATGGAGGCATAATTTAAATAGTAGTCCAGGATACGGGATGAGAATTTCAAGCTGAAATAAGTAAAGATTAAGGGCATATCAGTCAGCAAAGCAGAACAGCATTATAAAATGTTCCTGACAGCAGTAGCGCTAAATACTTGCAGACTGTATGAATCTTGACTTCTTCAGAAACTTGGTCAAAGTGGTCATAAGAACCCAGGGCAAAATAATAGTGGATGTGGGCATCCAAGTAACTCAGAAACTCATAGATATAACTGGAGCTATAAATCATAGTCAGTATAAGAGGGTGGAAGGGAGAAAGAACACAAGACTGAAGGAAAGATGGAATGTCCTAGGTGTAGAAATAAACAATACTACTGAAATAACACTGAAAATAGTGCCTCTCATTTTCAAAAAATAAATAAAGGTGAAGTAGATGCTTGAAATACAAAAGATTTCCTAAAATGAAAACAGGACCATCTGGTATAAAGTTGTAAATTTGTTAGTAAATATCCAGTTTAGTAAAAACAAGGAATTGCAGTTTTTCTGAAATATTGAAAACATTATGTAAGCATATTTAGATATTTATAAAGCTATTCAAAGAAATTGATAACTTGGAATCATTTAAAGAAGTAGTTAATTGATTTAAGACCTACTACTAAAATTATTTTTGTATTGAAAAAGTGAGTTCTAAGATGATCAGTGCTACTTTCCATACATAATATAGTGGCAAAACATGGCAATAATTGTTGACTTTTGGAATAGAGTGGAAACAAGAAAGAAACATTAGCCCTGGCTCCTGTGGCTCGGTGGATTGAGCACGGGCCTGCAAACCAAAGTGTCACCAGTTCAATTCCCAGTCAGGGCATATGCCTCGGTTGCCAGCCGGTCCCCAGTAGTGGGGTGGGAGAGGCAACCACACATTTATGTTTCATTCCCTCTCTTTCTCCTTCCCTTCCCCTCTCTCTAAAAATAAGTAAAATCTTTAAAAAAAAAAGAAAGAAACATTAAGCCAAACAACAATATACAGTATATAAACTATGAATCTTAAATATCAATCTGTGTGTCTGCATTCTTCAGGAAGGGACACTCTCTGTCACTAGCCCGTCAGGAGCTGCTATGCCCAGAGAATGTAGAAATCACTATGGCTATAGTCAATCCGTATGCTAAGCCTAGCTCAGGCACCAATTCACACTGACCTTGTACAAGTTACTTAACTCTTCTTATGTTTTCTCATCTCAAGTGATAAAGACCTTATCTAATGGTGAGATGTGAGTATTGATTAGCTGATGTGTGAGTCCTCTGCAGATGGAAAAAACAGGACAAAAATGGTAATGTATGTCCTACAGAAAAGGAGACTTCAGTTAAGGCTTTTTAATAATCATATACACATTCTTCTTGGTGTTACAAATAACTAAATTGAAAAAGGTGGCATCTAACAAATGCATGGGATGTAATTTTTAAAGCTCATAATTATTAAACAATAATAAATAGATCTATTGGTTGCTATTAATTTTTATTAAAATTACTCAAAATAAATAACTGGCACTTACATACCCAAATTCTCATCAGGGTGAGATTAAATATAAGACCATGTTTGAAAAGTAGAAATTTTTCAAAATGTATTTAAAATCATGAATTAGTAATGTTTAAGAAACATTTCCAGGGTTTTCCAAAGTTAATATTGGTTATGTGATAATACCCTAGCAAGGCAACTTTTACGGTTATTTGATGCAGTCTAATTAGTCAATATTTAATTTGAAATGTGTAAAGTTTGAAGTGTTAGGATATCTATAATAAGCATTTGTTATGAAGTCACATGGAATATTTGCAGATATTATTTCAGCTGTTAGTCTATGTGCAACAACCATTGTCACAAGCTTTATATGATTCAAGTTAGAAATGTATAAATCAAAATGTAAATGTATAAATTGCCTTATACATCTTTCTATACCAAATTAAAAATCAAGAGATGCATAGCATATGAATGGGGAGTGAAACAACTATTTTCTTAGGATTAAAAATGTACTCCAAATCCATGAGTTAGTTATTCTTTCCTTTCCCGGCCTTTCCTAAATGTGAATTTGAGTCTGGGAACATCAACAATGCCTTGGAAATTTTCTGAAGTATATTTTATTTCCACTTCTGGTTCATGTTTTTCTGGATCTCAAGTAAATATGAAACTATAATATTTCTTACCTTCTCATTAATTTGCACAATGGACAAAGCAATGACAGAACAATCTCCGAAGCATTTAATGAATTGAACTATAAAGTACACATTTTAATACATACTTATGATAAAATAGACTCTAATTATCAATAATAATTAGATAAATGTATACCTACATGTAATTAAAATACAAGTTTTTCTAATAATATATTTAGAGGACTGAATCTTTGTGTAAGGTCCTTTTGAAACAACAAATATTGAAAGTATGATGATGGATATGTTTCAACTTTTGTGGTATCAAATAATTTGAAGTTAACCTTCAGTTTTAAATGAATGTTGAGGTCATTTTCATACCTTACTAGTTTAACATTTTTAATATTAGAACAGATCAGTGATGGCCAAGCTACTATGCTTCTCATCTCAGGAGTATTATTCCCTCTGCTTTATGGAGCTGGTGCAGCCTTGTGATGCAAATGCCTGGCTTTAGAATAAGTCCTGAATTTCTCAGCTTATTTGACCTTAAGCAAGTGATTTTATCTCTTTAGCCTTTTTGATTATGTGATAGAAAAAAAGAAAATGATGATAATAGATATTCCATAAAATGTTTGAGAGAATACTGAAAAGAAACCAAGTATGAAGGAAAATGACTTTGTTCAACATATAGAAAGAGCACTTTAAGGGATTATAGCTATTATTATCTCTATTATTACTGATTTATAATATGAATTTATTTTCATTTTTCTTTCCATTTGGTTATATGAATTTATTTTATTTTTTAACAATTTTATTTATTTATTTTTAGACAGAGTGGAAGAGAGGGAGAAAGAGAGGGAAAGAAACATTGATGTGTGGTTGCCTTTTGCACACCCCAGGCATGCGCCTGGACTGGGGACCTGGACCACATCCCAGGCATGTGCCCCAACTGGGAATCAAACCAGAAACCCTTTGGTTCATAGGCCAGTGCACAATCCACTGAGCCACACCACCTAGGGTTGGTTATATGATTTTTAAAACTTCGATGAATTTTTCCATGACAAAGAGTCAAAGAAAAGGGTCCTGTTTGTTTGGCAGTACAATTTATCCCAAAGTTTAAACGATAATGAGTGGGAAATTTGTATTTACTCAGTAGACATTTCACTTACAAGGTTTGAGATATATCTGTCAGTCCTTGGTGGATGTGACAAGTTTGTTCTTCCCAAGACAACCGGAAAACTCTTTTGGATAATTATATCACTGTGATTTTATAAACATTCTTCATCGATAGCACTGTCTGAACCTGCAAGCTGATGCTAAATGCCACATTGAGTTTAATTTTGTGGCAGTATCAAAAGACTTAGAGTTGTTAAGGAACACAAACTCAATTTTCAATTGTAGTAAACCCTATCTAGACTCTCAGGTTTCCGTATTTTCTATAGATATAAATCTGTAACTCTTATTGGAAACACTTAAATATGTATTATTTACCATTAAAACTGTCTTTCTGAATGAGCCAATCACACCTACCACTACATATTAGCTTTTTCTGCATAGAATTATGATAAGGCATAATTATTAAGAAACAATGTGAAAAATAGTGAAAATTATATATTTTTAATTTTAAAATATTAGACATTAAAATGCTTCTTTGTAAAACACACTTATAAAGCCATAGTCTTACTATAGGGTCCAGTAATCATATACTTAAGTATTTATTCAACTGAGTTAAAAATATATATTTATATAAAAACAAGAATTTAAGTGGTCAGAAACTTTGTCCATAAACACCAAACCTTGGAAGAAACCAAGACTTTCATTCATAGTTGAATGAAAAAATGTACTGTGGTACATCTATATAATAGTGTAATCTTTGGATATAAAAAGCTACTAAGACCTGCAAAGAGATGGATTGATTTTAATTACATGTGGCTAAATGGTGAAAACCAGTTAGAAAAAGGATCAGTGATTGCCAGTGGTAAAGGATAGTTAAGATTTGAACAACAATAAAATAATTAAAAAAATAAAAAAGGGTTTGAAGAGGTAAAACCCAGGGTATTTTCTTAGAGCAGTGAAACTATTCTACATGATATTACAATGTTAAATAGATGGCACTATTTATTTATTTAAACCCATAGAACTTTATAGAACATAGAATGAATATAGAATGTACACATTTTTTTAAGATTTTTATTTATTTTTTTAGAGAGAGGGGACAGGCAGAAGAAAGAAAGGGAGAGAAACATTAATGCATGAGAGAAACATCGATCAGTTGCCTCTCACGTGCCTCCAACCAGGGACCTGGCCCACAACCCAGGCATGTACCCTGACTGGGAATCGAACTGGTGACCTTTCAGTTCTCAGACAGTGCTCAATCCACTGAGCTACACCAGCCAGGACATATTATTATTTTTTTTAAATCTGGAGATTGGGAAACTATAGGTTGTACTGCAGATGTGAAAATACAATTTAACTTTAATATAAATATATAAATCATTTTACAAAAGCTTATTTCTGAAGGAAAAAAATGCTTAACTACATAACTTTGGAAAGTGTGTAATGTTAAAGACCAAAGGCAAAATAAAATGTGCTTATGCACATTGATCTAGCTGACAAAGCCCTATTTGAAGGGGAGTGTAGGTTAAAAATATTGGAACCATTATACATCTATATTGGAATAAAATAAGTAGTAAATAGATGGTAGATTTTGGGAGATATATTTTTCGCTGTTGTTCTAAAAGCTAAGACAAATGAGAAGAGAAGTCTAGAATGATCTATGTGTTAATGTACTAGAATGGAAGGCAAGAGTAACTCACATTAAGCTTAATATACCGATGAGTGCAGATATAAATATTTTCACATATGTCTGTGTAAACACAGGTTCAGAGGAATAACACACCAGTAGTAACAAGCACACATGGCATGTAGATCACGGTTTCTAACTCTCCAATAAAATGAACTAGAACTCCTTGGAGAAATGCTGATTCTAGGACTGGAACTGGAAGTATACAAGATAAGCCTCAAGCTATTTCAGTGCCAGAAATATGAAAGTTCTAAAAAAAATTAAATAATACAATGTGTCCAAGGGATGCAGGAAATACCTGAAAGAATTTAGAGTGACCAGAATAAAAAATTTAGAAAAAAAATAATTTAATACTGAATTATAATCCAAAGAATAAAATAAATGTCTATGAGTCCATATGGACCTAAATAAATGATTAAATAAATAAATAAACAAACAAACAAATAATCAGGGTAGAACAGACAAACCTCCCATTCAGAATTCCAATTACCTTATATGCATACTTCACCTTTAAAGAGGCAGAGGATAAATTCCCTATGTCAATTGTGGGTTCCACATAGTATTTTCCCTTGATGAATGCCATATGGAAAGACAGAAAAAGGGTATTGTTACCATGGAGAAACCTAACACATTCCACCTCCACCAGGTGATCAAAGTTAACATGAGGGGTATTAAGTAATGTTGGTTGTAGGTACCTTTGATATGATGTGAAAGTAATGGCACTGTATGTCTGTGGTCTTTCTACCCAAAGCCTTGTATTGGTTAATTTAATGTGACAAGTTGACTGAGACTCCAGGAGCCCAGCCATATGGTCAGACATTATTCTGTGAGAATGTTTTTATGCGATGCTAACATTTAAATGAGAAGATGAGTACAGCAGACTGCCCTCCACAGTGTGTGTGGGCCTAATCCAACCAAAATGAAGGCCTGAATTGAACAGAAGGCTGACTCTTTGAGTAAGAAATTATTACCCTTCCCGCTTTGTTCCAGAATATAGGCTTTTTCTGGTTCTAAAGCAACTTCCTGCTTCCAAACTCATATTGGCACATCTGTTGCACAGATTTTGACTTATTGTTCTCCATAATCATACCAACCAATTCATTATAATAAAATTACTTAGGTCAGCAATTTTCTCCTTCAGGAATAAGCTTCAGAGAAATTATTTCATCTATTTGTAATATAGTTAGATTGTACAAATTTCTCATGTATAAAGATCTCCTCTTCATATAAAGACCATTTATAGGGTCAGGCAAAAGTAAGTTTATAGTTGTGGGTTTGCAAAACACAGTTTATTCATGTATTATTATTTATGATTGTATTATTTTCTATATGAACAACTGTAAACTGGCTTATGCCCCACTTTATCTCCTCTTGCTTTGGGTCTCTGGAGAACCCAGACTAATATAAACCCATAACCCCATAACTGTAGTCTAATTGCGAGGAAATTATCAGAAAAATCTGAATTGAAAGACATTCTATAAAATACCTTACAAATATTCTCCAAAAAGTCAAAATCAAAAAAATAAGGAAAATCCGAGAAGACAGTACAAGCAAAGGAGATATCTCAGAGATTCTGGAATGGAAATGGTATTGGGGAGACCCAAGTCAGGGAGCTGCCTCTCCTCGGTTCTTGTCTTGATTGCAAGATAGGAATTCAAGTGAGAGACAACACATATAGTGGTAATGAGATAGCAAGTTTATTTATGAAACACATATGAGCATGAAGTTGCAAGCAGGCACCCGGCTAGTCTGAACGCCCCTTGTGTAGAGGAAATAAAATTGTTAGTGAGTTTGTTGTATACACTTGGACCAAGGCTACAAGTGAGCATTCAGCTACTCGGAGTGTCTCAGCTGTTGGGGTTCAGGGGTTATATACTTTAGTCAGCTTCTAGTTAACCCTCTCTCTTCCCTTTCTAGACCTTGGGGTTAATGTACAGCTACAAAGGGTTTCCTTCCAGCTAATAAAAGTTTTCTTTGTCTTAGTTAGAAATTGCTATAAGGACTCCCTTTCCCAGTACACAGAGTTTCAAGGACTTCTTTCCTCCTGCGCTATCTTTGCTTGTGATGTTCGGAATGCTTGACAATCTTACCAGACCAGGCTCAGGACGACTGAATCAACATATGAGACATGTCTCCCTCCTCCTCCCTGCCTTAGCTTACTACCTATCCTACCTAACAGAAATAAAGACATTAGGTATAAAATCAGAAAATATTAATAACATGTAGAATATGCCTAATTATAATACATAAATATTGGTTCATTGAGGTACTGGTCAAATAAACCACAGTATTTTAAGATGTCAATATCAGGGACACTCCATATAAGATACAAGTGCATTCTCTGCACTATCTTAGTTTTTCTGTAAACCTAAAACTATTGCCAAGGCCTTTTTAAAAAAGTAAAACATTTTCTTTGGAAAGTAACAAAATCAATAAACTTTTAGAGGCCAATGATGCCTAAAAAAAGCACAAATATACAGTTAGCTATAATTCATATTCCATAGCCACAAAACTAGTGATTCAGTGTCCTGAAATAGTTGTCTTTCATATATGTTGTTTTAATCCACCATTAGATGAAAGTATATTTGAGAAAAAAGGCACATATATTTCATATAAATTTTCATTTCAATATTTGCAATTTGTTTCTACTAACATTAAATGTATATTGATACAAACTAATATTCAAATCATGTGCATTTATGTATGATTCCAATAAATACTGTGTGTTTTCTTCTCATTGTTTTATTTGGTCTTTATAAGTTATTAATAATTGATTAAGACATGGGAAGTAGAACTCAGTTTATTTCTAACCCAGGGATATTTCAAATAATATAGGAGAATAGAGAGAGATTCCAACAATATTTTATTCTAATAAGACCAGGGGAGGAAACTAACATGTATATTTCTCAGTGCTTTTTCATCTGGTGTTCTGAAACAGCCGTTTGCAGCTTCTGCATTTGGTTGTCTATAATATTCAGCCAGTCTGTCCAGATACCAAATCACTTCTTTGTAGAGTTAAGGTTCTTTTATAAAGGAAAAAATATGTGTCTGTTAAGGTTTTCCACTGGTAATTGCTAGTTTGATTAAATTAGAAATGGTCTTCTGAGCAATCATTTTTTTCAATAAGATTATAAAAACAATATAATTAGCTGGTGAGTTATTTGTGCTTGTTGCCATTTACACACACACACAAAAAAACAATTACTTCTGAGACTGTAATTTTAAGATTTTAAGAATTTGTTGTCTGAAACACATAAAAGTATAAGAAAAAGGAATTGCATACATTTTGTTAGATTTTCACAACAGATGTCAGTGTCTAAACCTGCTAATCATGCTGAAACATAATAATTGGTGATTTTTGTTGTGTGTGAACTCTTACATACTGTAACATTTATTTTCTTGTGGTGAAATATATTTAAAATTTATATAGATTTGAAACTAAGTGGCCTCTTTCTAGGCACTAGATAATTGGCTTAAAAATTAGTTATTGGTGCCTTGACCAGAGTGGCTCATTTGGTTGGGCCTCACCTGCAAAGTGAAAGATCACCAGTTCAATTCCAGGTCAGGAACATGCCTAGGTTGCAGGTTCAGTCCCCGTCAGGGCGCATATAGAGGTAACTGATTGTTGATTGTCTCTCACAACAAATGTTTCTCTTCCTCTCTTTATCCTTCCCTTCCACTCTAAATAAAAACAAACAAACAAACACACATGCATACATACATAGATAAATTTTTTAAAACTTAGTTCAGTGTTAAGCTACATAAGCATAATAGAGAACTCTGTCCATTGGTGATCATTCAATATTGCATCAGGGTTAGTTTGAAAAAGAATACAGGTATATCAGATGACAATTTATCAAAAAATGGTAAAAACAGGTTTTTCCCAGCTCTTCATGTTTCTACTTTTTATCTTACTACTAACTCTCACATTTGAGGTTTGAATGGACTCTTGTTAATTCAAATTATAAAAATGAATAATTTCTTTAAATGCCACTTAGAAACTTCAAAATTGCCCATGGAATAAAATAAATATTATCCATAATACTATCAATCACAGATAAACATCCTTTTCATTGGCTATAAATAGCCCCATCATTTACACATAAATTTTAAATATAAACAAAGCATATTTGAAAATATCATATGACTTAGATAAACCTCTGAAAATTTGTTGATGATTCTAATATTATTTAAGCAGTTTCATAGCAAATAAATGAGAGAAAGACCCTTAAATCATTCTGTTTTCCTAACCTGGTCCTAAGACAAAATGTGGTTGATAACCTGTTTCTCCAACAAACTATAATTCTGTTCTCATATCTGAATATACATGAAAAAATTGCATAGTTTGTCAAACACAAGTTTTAAAATAAATTTACTATAAGCAAGTATGGTTGATTACAAATGTGACAATCCTTTACCAGTTAAACTGACTTTTGTTATAATTTGCTACATATGATCATTCAAATAATAGTAAGGAAATGGCTTTTGATGACTTTTACAAATCATTTCTTGGTTCCATGAGTCCAATTCTAGAATTCCAATTAAACTAACTACATAATTAAGGATTTCTATTTTACTTACCACAATCACATTGTTCTGCAAAGTATGAGCATTTTAAATAAAACAAAATAATCAATAGGTGTAGGTAGCAGAAAGTGAGTAAGAGCAATGTAATGGATTGAATGCTGGTCCCCCAAAAGATATGTCTTACTGAATCTTGTGAATGTGACCTTATTAAGAAAAAAAGTGTTTGGGCAGATACAGTTAACATAAGGACTTGAAGATGAGATCACTTAGATGAGGTGGGGGTGGCCCTAAATCTAATAAGTGTCAAGAGAGAAGTAAAAGACCACACAGAAGAGAAAATGATGTGGAAATGGAAGAAGAAATAGAAAGCCAAAGAATGACAAGATTTGGTGGCATCCATCAACCTTGGAGAGAATTCTGGAACAATTTATCACTCAGAGACTCCAAAATAAGCCAACTTAGCTAATACTATATTATTTCAATAAATGGTTGAATGAGTAAATAAATTTGGGATAACAGACAAATCTTTGTAGGAGAATCTCACATAAGTTATACATCTACATTGCTTGTAAAAACCAGCAGTGGTAGCTGAAGAGTTCAATATTTTGGGTCTTTTTCTCTGCTGGGTGCCTCACTAAACATTTCTCATTTTCTGTTATATCTTATATTTATATTTAAACCTAAATTAAAATGAAATATCTATTAAAGATACAACAACAAAGAAAATAAAAATAATGAAAACATAAATGAAAGAGACATGGGAAAGTAGACAAGGTAGATGAAAGAGAGAAGAATTTTAGCCAAGTTTCGGAATGTAAAAAAATTTATGAAATTAACTTTACTAGAATTAAAAAGAAATGTAACATATGAAATTAAGAGCTAGTTGCAAGGATTGTATAAGGTTTTAAAGACAAAGGATAAGACTGATGAACTTACTAGAAGATATCCAAACTAATTAAAAAAGAGATAAAAATGTATGGAGAGGTGCTTTGACACCCACGGCACATAAATACAGTATTTAGTTATGCTCCCAGAAGGAGTGAACAGAGTAAGTTAAAAGAAATATTTAAAAAATTAATAACCATGAATTTTTCAAAGTTGATAAAGGATAGAAAACTTAATCCAAGAAATTCCATGAAAAATCACAGTAAAAGTAGAAAGACAATCACAATAATTCTTAATGTAAAAAAAACAACTATAACTTAAAGTTAATAAGGAAATCTTCAAACCCTGACAGAATAAAAATTATTTATTACCTCCATTACCTCCACAAAACAACTATAGACATTCATCTGACTTCCATATGGAAAAAATAATAATAATAACTTAAATTTTAAACAAAGGATGCCAAAAGAAAATAGAATGACATTTTTATAGTATAGGAAAATTTACTGCCAATAAATCATTCTGTAATCAAAAAATTATGCTACAAAAATGATGCTTCCATACATACTGAGAAATGATAAAAATGCATGGAGAGTCAGCTTGATCTAAAATAAATACCAAAAGAAAAACTTTCAATGGAATTATTCCTAACAGAATGTGGAAATGAAAAAAAATGAAATAAAGAATACAGGAGCCCTGGCTGGTGTAGCTCAGTGGATTGAAGCACGGGCCTGTGAACCAAAGGATCGTGGTTTGATTCCCAGTCAGGGCACATGCCTGTGTTGCGGGCCAGGTCCCAGCAAGGGAGGCACAAGAGGCAATCATACATTGATATTTCTCTCCCTCTCTCCCCTCTCCTTCCCTTTCCCTCCAAAGATAAATAAATAAAATGTTAAAAAAAGAATACAGGAGATGTAAATATGTGGATAAATATGTCATTACTGGTATAAAATATTAATGTATTATTTTGTAAATTTTGAAATGCATGGAAAATAAAATGGTATAGCAGAAATAATTCATAACCAGGAATTATATAGAAGGTGGAGTTTTCTATGGATCCAGTAGTATCAAGGATGCTATAAACAACTAATTGTTTTGAGACTAAGAAGTCAATTGCCTCTTAGTCTTTTGCCTAAGTTCAAGTGGAGGTAAGAAGTCAAAGAAAATAAAACAGTATCTAAGGTACTAATATCAGTTGCACTTTTATACGCTGATAATGAACTAATAGAAAGGGAAATTAAGAAAATAGTTTGCAATTGCAGACAAAAAATAAAATACCTAGGAGTAAACCTAACCCAAGATGTAAAAGATTTGTACATGAAAAATTTTAAGATACTAAAGAAAGAAAGGTAAGTGAAAGCATATACCTTGTTCATAGGTACGATATGTCCATACGACCCAAAGTAACCTATAGATTCAAAGCAATTCCTATCAAGATTCCAATGATGTATTTCTCAGAACCAGAACAAATATTTCAAAGATTTCTATGGAACCTCAAAAGGCTCCACATAGCAACAGTGACCCTGAGAAAGAAGAACAAACTTAGAGGAATCACACTACCTAATAAGAAACTGTACTCTAAGGTCATAGAAATCAAAACAGCATGATACTGGCATAAAAGCAGATACATAGATTAATGAACAAAATAGAGGCCAGAAATAAACCCACACCTTTATAGTCAATTAATATGTGACAGAGGAAACAAGCACATGTCCTGGGCTAAAGACAGTTATTCAGTAAGTGGTGTTGAGGAAATTGGACAGATACGTGAAGAACAATGAAACTAGACAACCTTCTTATGCCACACGTAAGAATAAATTCATATTGATCAAAGACTTAAATGTTAGACCTGAAACCATAAACATTGTACAAGAAAACATAGGCAGCAAAATCTCAGACATTGCTCATAGCAATATATTAGTGGATGTATCTTCCCAGGTAAGGGAAGCAAAGGAAAAAATAAAGAAATGGGACTACATAAAACTAAAAAGTTTTTGCCCAGCAAAGGAAATCATCAACGAAATAAAAAGACAACCCACAGAATAGGAGAACATATTCACTTATTCATCTGCTAAGAGTCCAATATCCAAAATTTATAAAGAATTTACACAACTCAACACCAAAAAATAAAGAGTGATAGTGTTAAAAAATTGTTAGCTCAATAAGTTAATCTATGAAATACCATTTGAACTATCTTAGTTATGTATTTATGTATATTAGTTATGATTCACAATAACTCCATTCCTTTCTTAAATCTTTGTAATTGTGGAATAAAAATGGTCATTTCCATGTTAATTTTCAATATAAAACAGTATAACTAAAACAGCTGTATTTTTATTTCCTGAAGTATTAAATGTACATTACATACCATTACAGTTATATGTTAACTTTTGAAAATGTAAGCAACATATGGGCTCATTAGAACTCTCTATATATTATAAAACCTTATGAATATATTTACATGTAAACAAGAGCATATATTAGTGATCAGCTGCAAATGGATAAATGTCAAAGTTTGGCCATAAGGACATCAAGAGAGTAATAGAAGTAGAACACTAGAATCAAGTGCAAAAACATAAGAGGGGAAAGCAAACAGTATAGATATGATTAATTTGTTCACTTAGAAATTCATAAAGTAACCAAAGAACACTATGTAGCAGGAAAGATATAGACCAGGCAAATATTTCCTGGCATAGGTGATAAGGAAAAAAAACATAATTTAGGAAAAATATTTTCTGAGTACCCTGTTTAGAAGCAACCAGTGTTAGTTAGTTGCACCAGAACATTCTTGCTCTCCATTTTTTAAGATTTTATTTATTTATTTTTAGAAAGAGAGGAAGGGAAGGAGAAAGACAGGGAGAGAAACACCAATGTGTGGTTGCCTCTCATTCGCCCCCTACTGGGGACCTGGTCTGCAACTCAGGCACATACCCTGACTGAGAATCAAAGTGCCCCCCACCCTTTGGTTTGCTGGCCAGCATTCAATCCACTGAACCATACCACCTGGGGCTGGGGTGCAGGGCTGGGGGCAGTAATTCTTGAGAGATGGACAGTAGAGTGGTGAATCTTACAGCTGGCCCAGCTTATGGCTGAGTTTCCATGCTGTGCTCCAGAGAATGGGGAAGCCCAAACAGACCCCTGCCGACACTCTGAGTTGAGCTGATGAAGTGGAGAATCCTGGGAGGGCTAATGTTGACTAGCGTTCACAGGGCACAGTAATAGAGAAGGGAGAGTTCTAAGAGAAATCACTAGAGATCTGGGAGGAGTCAATTCAGCGTTTTTTGTTCATTTGTTTTTTACAAAAGGACATGAAGGAAATTTTGATTGTGAATGTGACTAATACATTTATTTTTTCATTTTTAAAGAGAATTTATTTTTTTGGAGCAGTTTAATATTCACAGAAAAATTGAGCAAAGGTACGGAGCTTCTCCATATATCCTCTGTCCTCACCTATGTGAAGCCTCCCCCACTATCAATATGCCCCATCAATCTACATTGATACATCATTTTCACCCAAATCCGTACATTGGGTTACATAGGGTTCACTTTTGGTGTTGTATATTTTATAGGTTTGGAAACCTAGGACATATATTTGTCAATTTAGTATCATACAAAGTAGCTTTACTGCCCTAAAATTCTTCTATGTTCTACCTATTCATCCCTCACTTGTCTAAACTCTTTTTCAGAGTATCATATAGTTGGAACAAGACAGCATTCAACCTTTCCAGATTGACTTCTTTCCCTGCATTTAAGTTTCCTCCATGTCTACATGGCTTGATAGCTCATTTCTTCTTAGGGCCAAATAACAATTCATTGCACTGTTGGAGGCTACTGAGATTTTGCAACCATGGGTAGAGCTGCTTTAAACATCTGCGTACATACAGATTTTTGTTATGACATAGGTTTTTAATAAATATTAAAAAGTGTATTTTTTTAATTTTAAGAGTATGTTTACTTGTTAGAAACTGCCAAAAAAAAAAAAAAGAAAAGAAAAAGAAAGAAAAAGAAAAAGAAAAGAAAGATAGAAGCTGCCGAATTATCGTCTAAAGTGGCTGTAACATTTTGCATTCCCATGAGCAGTGAAGGAGCATTCCAGCTGCTGCACATTCTGACCAGCCTTTGGTGGTGTGAGTTTTCTGGATTCTGGCAATTCTAACAGGAGAACAGTGTTTTTTCGTTGTTGTTTTATTTTGTATTATGAAGTACAATATTTGGCCTCTTTTATCTGGTTTCACAAGTAGATACTTTTTTCTATCAATTTCAGATTTTATGTTCATGATAATGAATAACGTTATCTAAGTCTTTATCATCAAACTCAAGAAATGGCAGTTAAGTATGGATTTTTAAGTCATTGTAATAGTGGGCAAAGTCAGAAAGAGCTTTAAATGCACAGTAAGCATGGCATCTAAAACTTGTCTGTTGGAAACAGAAATGGGATGCTCAAGAAGCAAGCAGTTTCTTTGATTAAATGTTGGCTTGACACTGGAGACAAGGATGCTTCATCAACCAAGACATTTTTTTCTATCATCCTGGGTTCTTCCTGCATTTTTATAAGTAGGTTTATTTATATTTCAATATGCCCCTTGTTGAGAGCAATATTAAAATTCTTTTCAAATTTAAAAATATAATGAAATATGAATAGCCTTCTCCTTCATGCTCTTTATTTTCTCTATTCATAATGTTATTTTCCTTCTCTTTGCCACCTTACAAAACCAGCAGAGTAAATGTTAAATCACCATATAATTATCAGAAAAATTATCCATATTCCATGGAAATTGTTCTTTTAATTCTATTTAATTGTTTAAACCACAGTGGATTTTGAATGTTTGCAAAAGTTAAAATTAGCATATTAGAACTTTCTTTAAAATTATCTGATCAAGAACACTATTAATGTCTTTTTAGAATTCTTTTACTACATAGTGAAATGAAGAAGGAAATAAGAAAATAAAGTATTTAATTATAAGATTTAAAGTTTTTATAATAGATATATTTAAAAACCCTCTAAGTTAAACAATGCTCCAACCTCTTCAGGCTATGTCTTGAAATGTATTTTTCACATGGGGTCCTTTATAGATTCTGTGTTGTAGTAGATGACTACGTCAACTGTATTTATATTTTTATTCAAATAACTTTTTAACTATTTTCTCAACATATGACTTTCATAATCCCCTTACTATCTTGTAATGAGTTAGCATTTTATTAAATATATTTCTATTATATTTAGTTATACTTTACCACAATTTGATATGGTAAAAGTGTCCAAGTCTGAAAATCCAAAAGTCTAATTTTGGTAATTAGACATTGGTCATATTAAGAATATTTACAAAATTATATGTTTGTATAATATATATATATGTGTCAAACTTCAATACATATTTCTTTAAATAGTTTTATTCAAATGTTGTTCAAATGGTGAAATGTTAGGGTGATACTGCCCCACATTGTAAATTTCAGAAAGCTTTTTATTCTTTAATCAGAATCCAACTAGAAAGTTGAGTTCACTTCTTATGTGAGACTGTGAAGCAATCTTACCAAAACATGATTCCAAGTAAATTGTGACCCAACCTTAATGACAGTAACCTGAATTCACGCCTTTGACATGCACCAACATCATCCTAATCCACTTTAACACATGAAAAATTCAAGAATTTTAGTCAGATTGTTGCCACTGACCATGTCTGTACTGATTTTATCCCTTAAATGGTTGAAAAAATATTCCATTTCTCTTGAAGAAGTTGGAAACCTATCTTAATAAAAATATCCAAGGAAAACATACACACACACCCCTCCTTGGTTATCAAGAAGTTAGAAGTTGTAAATTTGACCTTTGCATATTTTTCATTCCATTCAGTTATCTCAATACTAGAGGTAAATGTTATTCTGATATGCCAAGTATTTTTTAAATACTTTTTCTGTTGTTGAAATCAATAGGTATGTCTTCTTAACACTATATTGTTTAATACTATTTTAGAAAATGATACATAAGGTTTAATATGAGTTGTCTTTTTAATTAATGTTGTTTATATATTTTAATAATTCTGAGTATAACTCACATACTGATAACTGCACATATTCTGCTGAGTGTAACTGATATACAAATAACAGATTTTGACATGCACTATACCATATTATTAACTTAAGGCACTGTACTGTATTGCAGATGTCTGGACTAATTTTTTGCATATCTTTAATTTCAGACTTTTAGTTTTTAGGTTTTAAGCATGTAATTTATAAGCAGCATGTAAGTAGGCTTATGTTCTACTCATTTCTCAGGGTTGTAAGAGAGTTATAGATTCCTTCCTATCTTGCTTTAAACATAGAAGGCGACATCTGACTCAAGGCCCAGGTTTTAGCTACATTGCAAATATCTGTACATGTTTCCAGTAGAGTTTTGTCCTTGCTCAGCACTTAGTGCGGACCACCACTCTTGTGTTAGCTTAGAACTTTCTTTTTTTATATCTATTTGTTTATTTGTAGAGAGAAGGGAAGAAGGGAGAAATAGAGGGAGAAAAACATCAATGTGAGAGAGAAACATCGATTGGTTGCCTCTCATATGCGTCTCAACTGGGAAATGAATCTGCAGCCCAGGCACACACCCTGACTTGCAGCCCCCTGGCGGTCTTTCACTTTGCGGAACAATAGCCAACCAACTGAACCACACTGGTCAGGGCAACAGCTTAGAACTTCTAAATGATTTTTCTGGCTACCTGTAATTGCTCCAAATTTCTTTTACCTGAGCCGCACAAGAAAAATTACATTTTATGAAACAGTATTTTTGCAACAAGAACAACCTCATTTCTCCTTCCAACTTTGCAAATCTTTGGCTGGTTCGTTGTTCATCGCTCTTCGCTTCTTTATATGAATACTGTGGCTCACTATCTACAACTCAGGATTCTTTCACTTATGTTGAGGTTTGAATAGTCACTGATTTTAGTTTTGCTAATACAAATCTGTGTTTATTTTTATTGATTTCTCTTATTGGTTTTGCATGATTTGGGAGAAGAAAAGGATAGTGACCACTTTATGTTTCAATAGTAAAAGCTAAAAATCTGGTTGTTTTCTTTTCAACAAATATGTCAATTCTCAGGAACTAAGCAAGTGCCTAAAAAATGACAAACTCTATAACAAAAGTTAGGAATTATATATACATCACCCTTTCCCCAAAACAAAGGCTGACATTTATCCAGTGTAATCTGTGACTCGCCAATTAATTTGAGACCATATATAAATGATATTTGTGTTTCGTGTACTGTAAATAAAATATAGCTGTAAAAATCCTATCTTAATAGTTAATTAGGTTGAAAAGGTATTATAATTAAATGTGAATGTTTTGGAGCTCTGAGATTAATTAAGGAAACCTCAGTAAAAGTTTGTTGTAATTATAAGGAGGTATGATTTCTTTTCAACAATATTTTACTTCTTCAGAAAGAATATGACGCATTTTTACACTTAAGTTATATTAAACACTTTGAAAGAAAATGTAGATCCCATGTTATGTTCTAAAATCATCGTCTGAAGCAAAAAATAATGTATTAGAAATAAAGAAAATATGAGTATTGTTATATGACTCTATAAAGTAACACATGGATAAATATAGAATGTTTACAGTAAGGCATAATATATAAAAACAACAATGTGCAAAATATAGTCATATTGTGTTTTATATATCAAATACAACTATTTTAAACAAATGCATAGATTATGCATACATATTGGTAAGTTTAAGAAAACCTCTAAAGGTATAAATATATATTCACATTGTACCTCACATTTATTTTGTGTATTGCCAAATAAATTTGTAAAACATTTTTGTTAATATGCCAGAACTTTTAAATATGGATTAATATTAAATACAGGTTCATCTCTTCAGTCTTTTCTTATGATTACAGTCACTTATTAAATCTGTATAATTTCACAAGTAGTGCTTTGTAATATTTGTGCCAGGTTATATTTCATACTTCTCTACTGTTACTAGTTCTTGAATTTTGCACAATAATGTCCACCAAGAGTATAAAAATATGAGTGCTGCTAGTAATTATAATAGTTTATAGAAAATGGAAAATAAAAGTAGTCATCAGCTGTACTATTTGGGCAATATTCCTATATTTTTAATGGCATACAGTATTTGCTCCTATGATTCATGGCAAATCTCCCTCCTTGGATATTTGCCATTGTACTTTCCATGTGAGTTACTGAGCTGCTAGACCTTGCACAGAATTAAATGTCAGATGCACTAGCACAAGTGTTTAATAGCATGAAATAAAACTAACCAGGGCTAAGGGAATTCTTGATATTGTAAACCAGCCCAATAAGTGAATCTAAGATAAAATTGATATGCATACCCCCCTATAAGAAAACACCAGGTTTACTAACAGAAGGTTAAAGAACGCTTCCTAATTATATACTGAATACGCTTTGTATTTATAGTAGACATATGTCTACATTACTTATTAAAATACTTTAAGTTATTTTTAAACATTCATTTAGTTTCAAGAAACCCAATTTAATTATGTAATTCAGATTAATTTGTTTTTGTATTTTAAGCCTTTCATGTTTCTAAATCAATTTGCATTATTTTATTTTAATTTGATTCAGAACTAAAAAGTAGTTTATGGATAACAAATACATAAAATGTCTTTATTAAAATATTAAAATTAAAATAGTTCTCAATCTATACACAATTATTTAAATTTAATAAATGTATTTATATTCCTCCTTTTTTGAAAACCATGGTGCTTGTTAAATGAATTATTTATGATATTAGTTTGTTTTTACATTTCTCTAACTTTGAAGATTGCTTCATAGACAGACTGAGACATACATATAATATTGGGAACAATTAATTCAGGAAAATATGTTTTTGACATAGTTGGAGGAAAATATCGCTGTTAAATATTGTATTAATTATCCATTACTGTGTAACAAATTACTTCAAAATTTAAAGGACTAATTTTTATTACATTTGTATGAGTCACAAATGTAATGTGATTAAGCTGACCTTTTCACCTCTGGGTTCTGACAGGGCTGACAGTGAGGTGACTGCTGAATTTCACTTGAAGGATCATTTGTGCCCAAGTTCACTCATGTGATTGTTGGAAGGATTCAGTTCTTTTGGGCTCTTGAACCAAGGAGCTCTTGAGCCAGACAGCCTCAGCTTTTTATTGGCTGTTGGCTGGAATCTGTCCTCAGTTTCTTGCCACTTGTTCATGTTCATGGGTCAACTCACTGCATGGCAGCTGGCTTCATCGGAATGAACAAGGGACAACCAGAAATAACATCATCAAGATGGGAGCTACTACCTTTTGGAACTTAGTCTCATCCCGTTACTTTTTGTCTTACTCTGTTTGTTAGGAGTAAATCATTAGAGTGAGCCAGCACACAAGGGGAGGGGATCACGAAAGTGCATGAATGCCAATACACTAAGATTTAAACATTCCTTTAAAAGACATTATGGGAAAGTATACTCTAATTTTTCCCTCTGAAAACTTAAAATATATGCCTAAATAAATTTCAAATAAGTAGAAACAGTAGCAAAATTAAAAATATGCTGCATAAATTAATCAAATCTAGGTTAAAATAATCAGAAGGGGAATAATTCACATAACAAAAGGAAATTTATTGAGGAAACAGAATGATAGCATTGAAAAAATAAAAGACTATTTTAAAATTTAAGCTATAGCAAAGAAAAGTAATAATTTAAATAGTGGAAACTTAATTTTGGAAAAATACAAAGACATTTAGATTGAATTAGGCCACAAAATACATTTATGTGGGATATTTTCAAATAGTACAGAAAATTTATAGAAGATTTGTATCAAAGTACAATAATCTCAGAAAACCTTTGTGTGAGTATATGCCAGTCCCTTTATAAATACATAAATTTAGAGTGAGCTATTGAGCTTAATGGATGAAATAGACATAACATGTAATATAATTGCCTTTATAAATAAACAGACATAAATTGGCCACTGTATTGTACCATTTACACACTCAATGTTTTTAGAAAACCTTTATTGTTACATGTGAAATGAATATACTGCAATTAATTAATGAGATAGCATACTTAATGGCTTAACAGAGTGGCTGATACAAAATATCAACTCATTAACTGAAAATTAAAATAATAAACTTAAATAATTTTCTCATATCAAACACTAAGTGCTATACATGAATCATAGATGTTCAGAAATAACAGAAGAAATTAAGAGATAGAAATTTTAAGTTTGAAAAAGTCAATAAAGATTGATTAGGAAAATAAGAGAGCTGTTTATTAGGTGACATTTTTTCACCAATATGATCAAATTATATATTTAGGCATTAAAAAATTCTAGGTGGATTTAAATATTAGCTGTGACACCATTAAAATCCTAATGCCCATAGGTAGGAAAATCTCAGATATTTTACGCAGCAACATTTTGACTGATATGTCCCCTAGAGCAAGAGACATAGAGGAAAGAATAAGCAAATGGATCTCATCAAAATAAAAAGCTTCTGCACAGCTAAAGAAATCAGTATTAAAATAAAAAGAGTACTAAACATATGGGAAAACATATTTACCAATGATACCTCAGACAAAGGTTTAATCTCCAAAATATATAAAGAACTTACCCAAGTCCACTCTAAGAAGACAAGCAACCCAATTAAAAAATGAGTAAAGGACTTGAACTGACACTTCTCCAAGGAGGACATACAGAGGATTCAGAGACACATGAAAAGATGCTCAGTATCACTAGCTATCAGAGAGATGCAAATTAAAACCACAATGAGATACCACTTCACACCTGTCAGAATGGCCATCATAAACAAAGCAACAAGTGTTGGAGAGGTTGTGGAGAAAAAGGGACCCTAGTGCACTGTTGGTGGGATTGCAGACTGGTATAACCACTATGGAAAGCAGTACGGAAATTTCTAAGAAAACTAATAATAGATCTCCCTTTTGACCCAGCAATCCCACTGCTAGGATTATATCCTAAGAACCCTGAAACACCAGTCCAAAAGAACCTGTGTACCCCAGTGTTCATAGCAGCACAATTTACAATAGCCAAGTGTTGAAAGCAACCAAGGTGCCCATCAGTAAATGAATGGATCAAAAAACTATGGTACATTTACACAATGGAATTCTATGCAGCAGAAAGAAAAAAGGAGCTCCTACCTTTTACAACAGCATGGATGGAACTGGAGAGCATTATGCTAAGTGAAATAAGCCAGGCAGTGAAAGACAAATACCATAGGATCTCACCTTTAACAGGAACCTAAACATCAAAATAAACAAACAAGCAAAATATAACCAAAGACACTGAAACTTAGAACAGGCTGACAGGGACCAGAGGGGAGAGGGGAGGGAATTTCAGGGGAAAAGGAGAAGGGTTTACAGGAACAAGTATAAAGGACACATGGACAAAAACTGGGGGGGGGGGGTGGAAGTGGTAGGAAGGTGGGGAGGGCTGGGGGATGGGCTGGAATGGGAGTAGAAGACAGAAAACTGTACTTGAAGAACAATTTAAATAAAATAAATAAAATCAAGTAAAAGAAGAGAATAGAACAAAATAAAAAATAAAATAAAATAACACAATAGTCATCTTCTTATAGTGAACATATTCTAAGATGACTTGCCTCCATCCCTACTCTCTGATGCTCATGCCCTGTGTACAGGCCCTTGCGTATGGGCAGGACCTGTGCCTTTCTTCTCCCAAACAGAATATGGGGGGGAAGACAGGGTTTTGAACATATCATTAAGATCCCAAATCAATGATTTTATGTTAATCAAAATTATCCTGATTGGTTCTGAATTAATCAATTGAAAACATTAGAAGAGGAACTGAAGCCTCCCTGAGAAGAGAGAGTGTCTCCCTTGTTGGTTTTGAAGGATTAAAATACCATGTTCTGGGAAAGCAGATGGAAAGAATCAAGCCAGCATAGTGCCTATCACTGTGAATTGTACTTCTCTACTGCCTTTCAACAGTATTGGTCAAATTGTGAAACTTCCTCAAAGCAGTCGAATGAAAGCATATGTGATGTTTTCTCTCAGAAGCTTTGTGAGTCAAACTGCCTTCTCCTTCTTTGGAGATTAGGGGTGCATATGTCAAAGTGGAGACTTTCCTGCTAACTAATCAATTCAGATGAGCAGAGCCTTTATGAAGGGGAGTATGACCAAGAATTAAATATTTGCTGTATTATGCCGGGAAGGTTTAGACTTATTTGTTACTTAGGCAAAACTTATATGTTTAAAAAAATGAGGCTTAAGGTAGGTGCTACTGTGGAAACAATGGTTTAAAATTCTGAGAGAATGATAACTACCACACAGTGACAAAACATTCAATAAAAGTGTCCCTGTGATAAACTAGAATGTATAATGTACTACTGAACTTCTATTTGTAGTGGAAGATGTTAAAAAAAAAAACATGATCTTAGTATGAGTATGTAGGTTACCAATTGTTTCAAAAAATCAAGTACTATTGCTTTTTTAAGAACAGATGATGACTGTAGAGTAACACATATATATCAAATTTTAAAGAGAATAAAAAAGGAAAAGAGAGAGGCTACAAATGCAAAGTTTTGCAGAATTGTAAGGGAAAAATTCTGCTCAATCCACAAAGAGGAAAAATAAAACTGAGGTCGACTTTGAGCTACAAAGGCCAGTGAAAATTCAGAATTGGGCAAAAATAATAATAATAATAATAAAATAAAGTGAATTCTATGAATCAATTAAAGTGGTAACATTAAATCCTATAAATTAGTCAAAAATTGTCCTCAAAAAGAAGCCAAGGGTACATACGTTTCCTACCAAAGCCTAAAAATTTCACATTATCCACATTAGATAAACAGAAAGAAAGAAAGAAGACAGGTTCTAGGAACCAAAAGCAATATAAGAATTATGTTGAGAAAGACACTGTGTATGTTACAGACTTTTAGTTATAGCTCTTTGACACTTGGAATTGACTTAATTCAAATAGATAAGAAACTGATTGATAAAAGGATATTAGTACCATCATAAGCAGCACAGTCCTGCACTATACCACGGTAAGACTCTAGTGCCCCCCCCCCACATAAATGTACAAAAGTGAGCTGAGAAGACTGCTCAGCTCCAGGGTGTATTTCTGGATACCCACTTCCAGTGTGGGCAAGGGTTAGAATGGAAAGGAAGGTTCATCCAGAAGGTGAAGCCACTGGTCATGGAGAAAAATGTGCAAAGTTGCTTAGAAAGATCTTTGTCACCCCTGATTACGGTTCCTATCAATACATGCCAAATGAGATTTGAGAATACTTAACAAAAGTTACATATGTCATACTATGTCTGGATGGACATCTTGGGTTACATTTTTCAAAGAGATTTGAGTGTGTTTTGTCTTCACAGTGGAGAGTGAAACATTTTTAGGGACCAAAATGATGCAGTGTGTTAGTCGTTACTATCATTGAATTATTTATGGCTTTTTACCTTCAGGTCAAATTAAACATTCCTGCCCCCTTCAGAATTAGCTGTGGCAAAGGAAATTGCTTTTAGACAGTAAAAAGTGAATACAAGTGAAGTTAGTTCACTAGGAATCTGCTTCAGGGTAGATTCCTAGAGAACTGCACATTATTAGCCATATTCCCCTTCAGTTTGAACATGAGGAATTTATTTTAAGATTGAATCTTTTTCAGAGTGAATGTTGAAAAACTAAAGACAAGCTGCATAGTGGAACCATGTAGTTAATATAGCATAAGAAAGACTTAAATCTTTTCAAAGCTATGTAGATTTGAGTTTATTTATTTATTGAGACTGTTTGCTTATCTTTTTTGTTCCTTGTGCTATTTGCTATTTTTAATCAACATTAAATTTATCTCTTGGTTTGTTACAAAAGGGTGAGTTTTTCATTATGATTTTAGTTTGCTCAAAATTTCTGTTTCTCCCGCCCTACCCACTCCCACCTCCCACCCTAATTCCTTCCCTTCTTTGACTTTGTGAGTCCTTTATATATGTTCCTTTATGACCCTTCCCCCTTTTCCCCCATAATCCTTTTCCCCTCTCCCTTCTGGTTACTGTCAGTTTGTTTTTTTATTTCAATGTCTCTGGTCATATTTTGCTTGCTTGTTTGTTTTGTTGATTAAGTTCCACTTATAGGTGAGATCACATAGTATTTGTCTTTCACTGCCTGGCTTACTTCACTAAGTATAATGCTCTCCAGTTCCATCCATGCTGTCGTGAAGGGTAAAAGCTCTTTCTTCTATGTAGTATTCCATCGTGTAAATGCACCATAGTTTTTTGATACTATACTTGAACAACAATTAAAAAAATACAAAAACAAAGAAATGCTAAAAACAACTTGTAAATTTAAGATAAGTATTTCCAAAATATCTTTAAAAATGTAATTGTGTGGTGATTGATAAAAAGAGATATAGATATTTGATGAAATATGAAACATACACTTTTCATTAAACATGGAAAAACATTTTTAAGTACAAGAAAAAAATTCTATATTTCTACATTAAAATTCATGCAGTATTGTTTTATTACCTGTTAGAGTGCAATTTTTCAGCACAATTTTTTATCTTCTCAAGATTACCAGTCTTCTTGAAATATTTGCATAAAGTTTATATTTTTTCTGATTTTTATTTGCTTGCATTTTTTAATATCTTGCTCTATTCTATTTTCTCAAATGTTGAAAACAACTCCACTCATGTTTAGTTTATGTATGCATTTGATTTTCTTATACAATTTGTGCATTTTGCTATTTAACTTGTAGATTTAATTCACTAATGACTAAATTATTTATAAATAAATGTAGTTTTATTTTTGAATCATTGTACTTCTTAATGTATTATAGTTTTTAAAATGTATTTACCACTTGATTTTATTGATCAAATGCTTTTGTTTATTTTTGGGTTTGCTTTGAATGTCTTTTGTAATTCTTTATATTTTCTAACATTAGTTACTTAGAAATACTTATCAATCATATTTGGTTATACATTTCTTTAATAATTAATAATATCACATTTCAAAAATCATGTACAATCTCTATATTTATTACCATTTTAAAACTTTTGCAGATGTCAATTATATCTCAATAGGAAAAAGAATTTTACTGTAATTTTGTATTAATATTAAATATTATATTATTAACTATATCCTTAAATACAATTTTATTGGTTTTGTTTTTTATTGAATACTCTGTATTCCACTTGTTATATATTATTGTTTACTTTTGTTTTACCAAATTACTTTTTAAATATATTTTTGGATGTTTCAAAATATTTTTGGATGTGTTAAAGGTAGATAATTTATCGTGAAGAAAAGATTTTCCTCTAAAAGAACTTTAATGGTTCCATTATTATCTGAAATATCAGAGGTAAAGCTTTTCACAGAAATTATTTAGTCTATCAATCTATCTATCTACCATCCATCATTAACCTAACAATAATGTCTGTTTCTTTGCTTTCTACTTTTTCTATGTGTTGGATTCATCCTTTCAAGGTCACATTCACCACAAATAAAGAACTAAAGTTTCCGTGTTGTCAATGTTATATTGTGGACAAAAAGTTAAAGACAACCTTTCTCTTAAATCCAATGAGAATTTTAGTTGGCTTCCAGCAAAAGAACCTGTGCACCCCAATGTTCGTAACAGCACAATTTATGATAGCCACGTGCTGGAAGCAACCTAAGTGCCCATCAGTAAATGAATGGATCAAAAAACTATGGTACATGTAGGCCATCATAAACAAAGCAACAAACAACAGTGTTGGAGAGGTTGTGGAGCAAAGGGGACCCTAGTGCACTGTTGGTGGGATTGCAGACTGGTTCAACCACTATGGAAAGCAGTATGGAATGTTCTAAGAAAACTAAAAATGGATCTACCTTTTGACCCAGCAATTCTACTGCTAGGATTATATTCTAAGAACCCTGAAACAGCAATCCAAAAGAACCTATGCACCCCAATGTTGATAGCAGCACAATTTACAATAGCCAAGTGTTGAAAGCAACCTAGGTGCCCATCAGTAAATGAATGGATCAAGAAACTATGATACATTTACACAATGGAATTCTATGCAGCAGAAAGAAAGAAGGAGCTCCTACATTTTGCAACAGCATGGATGGAACTGGAGAGCATCATCCTAAGTGAAATAAGCCAGGAAGTCAAAGACAAATACCATAGGATCTCACCTTTAAGAGGAACCTAATCAACAAAACAAACAAACAAGCAAAATATAACCAAAGACACTGAAATTGAGAACAGGCTGACAGTGACCAGAGGGGAGAGGGGAGGGAATTTCAGAGGAAAAGAGGAAGGGTTTACAGGAACAAGTATAAAGGACATATGGACAAAAACTGGGGGGGGGGGGGGGAAGTGGTAGGAAGGTGGGGAGGACTGGGGGTTGGGCTGGAATGGGAGTAGAAGACAGAAAACTGTACTTGAACAACAATTTAAATAAAAATAAAAAACTATGGTACATTTATACAATGGAATACTGTCGAGCAGAGAAGAAGGAGCTCCTACCCTTTGCAACAGCATGGATGGAGCTGGAGAGCATTATGTTAAGTGAAATAAGCCAGACATTGAAAGATAAATACCATATGATCTCACCTTTAACTAGAATCTAATGAACAAAAGAAAAAAGCAAGCAAAATATAACCAGAGACATTAAAATTAAGAACAATCTGACAATAACCAGAGGGGTTAAAGGGGTAAAAGGGGGGAAGGGTTTTTAGGGACAACTACAAAGGACACATGGATAAAATCAAGGGGGGGTGCAAGCAAGGAAGGGAGGTGTTTTTGGCTGGGGTAGGAGGTAAATGCAGAAAACTGTAATTGAACAATAAAATAATTAAAAAAAATAAATCCAATGAGAAAAGCACTCAGGAGGAGATCTACTTAGGTCAACTTGAGTCCATGCTATTCCTTGGAATAATTTATCTACCCAGGTTAATTGGGTGGTATAATTGTATGTACTTGGGTTACCTGAGAGCTTTTTTGGAGAGGTAATGAGATAATGTTTCTTCATGCAGCCATAGCTTAAGTGGAATAGAGCATCTTTCCTTCTCCCTAAATTCTACCAGAATAACTAGCTATAAGACAGAAAAAGATAAAAACCGTACTTGTAGATGATATGCTGTAGATTTTACATATCTTCAAAGATCTTTTGTACACCTTGCCCCATTTCCTCAAACATAGAATTTAAATGCCACAATGCTTTTCTACTAAAGACTTTATAATTTTTTTAAAAACATGGTTTTCTGGAGCTTAATGGACTGGAGGAGCTTTCTAATACTAAGCTGATTCTCTTTCCTTTGTAAACATCTACTCAAAACAGAGAGCTTACAGCTTCCTTTTCATCCTTAGAATTCATGACTATTCACTGAGTGTCTTTTGTTTTGCTTTCTTTTCAATATGTTTGTCCATTATTCAGTGGCTTTTTGGCACTTGTAAGTTAGCAATTTCTTTATTTCAATTTTCAACATTAATTTGACTGTTGTATACCCCCCATCCACTCATTTTTGTACTTCTGGAACTACCACCGCATGGGTTTGGGTGTTCTAGATCCCAAAGTGTCACGGCTTTGCACTCACTATCTCAGTCTTCTCTTTTCCCGCATTCCAGTGTGATATCTAACGTTGGTCTTCCAAACCGCAGCCCATGCTCATTATTACCCATTCAGTTTCTCTATTGAGCTTTTGTCCATTATTTGATGACTATGCATTTTACTTCCAAAAATACTTTTTCTCCAAGCGTGGTTATTGATTGCTTCCTAAGAAAAGTGCTTAGAGTTGTTTTTATTAAAAAGTCTTATCTTGTTTTCTGCATTTAGTTTTTTTTAATCAATACATCATTGTCCTAATTAATCCACTCATTTCCCACTTCTTTTAAAAGTTTCCTGGTTTTCCTCATATGCCTGGTTATTATTATTTTTCAAAACTTTCCCTTAGGGAAAAGAAACTCTAAATTGATATGTGCTGATGGGTAGTTTAGCATTCTTCAAGAATCATGTCAGTCTTTGGTATTCACTAAAATAAGAATACATTTTCTATTTTAATTAGCCCCTGTGTAAGCTAGAAAAAAAGAGAGAAGAAATCTTATTTATGTATTCCCAAATTTCATCAGAGGAAAATGAATATGCTTAATATAAGGCAATTGATAACTATGATTAAACCAATGAAACACTGGAGACAAAGTGAGCAAAGCTGTAGTAAACAAGTAGTTTGTCGATGTCACGCCCTTGATCTTAAGACAGGATACTCATATTTTCCTAGCATTTTCCTCTGGGATGATTGAGGCTATCAACATTTAGAAGGTTAATTGCATATCATGGACCATATATTCTGACATTATTTTGTGTTTCTGTCAAATGTGTTTGTTTCCAGAGCAAGAATGGTACACTAACTCTAAAGACTGTCATCAAAGTAAGCAGAAAGTTCAGTAACCCAATCCCACCCTTGTTGATCATTATTCCAATATCTTTTTTTCTAAAGCAAGTGCTTTCTTCTCATATGCTTAATTAATCTTTGTGTCTACTCTGTTATGCAGACTTGATTTATTGTCTAACTGACTAAAAAAAGAAGTAATAAATATTATTGGGGTTATACCATGTGTAAAGCTTTTACATTGTCCTTTTTGTGTGTGTATATATATAAATATATATATATTTATTGTTCAAGTACAGTTGTCTGCATTTACCCCCTACCACTTCCCCCTCCCCAGCCATCCCTACCTCCCTCACCTCCCTCCCTTGCTTCCACCCCTCCTTGGTTTTGTTCATGTGTCCTTCATAGTTGTTTCCGAAACCCTTCCCCCCATTACTCCCTGCCACCTTTTTGAAATTAACAGCTTTGAACAGAGGGGAGGGGGAGGGAATTTTGGGGGAAAAGGGGAAGCATTTGTAGGAACAAGTATAAAGGACACATGGGCAATAATAATAAGGTGGGGTGGAAATGGGAGGGAGGAGGGGAGGGCTGGGGGTGGGCTGGGATGAGGGTAAAGGGCAGAAAACTGTTCTTGAACAACAATTAAAATAAAAATAATAATAAATACTAAAATGAAGAAACTTGATGTTTTATCTATTTCACTTTAAATAGTCACCTCCCTGTCTATTTTGTTTATTCAGTCCCAAACCATTGAATTATCAAGGGCTTTGACAAATGGGACTTTCTATACCTGTGCTGGTTGACTGGGGTATTTGACATGAGTATTTAAGTCTATTTAGAAGCTTTCTGGCAGATGATGAATTTCTTCAGTTAGGACATTGGCTATGGAGTTGCTCAAATGGCACAATGTTTTTTAAGTTGCTTTTCATGCCAAGTGAAGCCTGCGTGTACAGACCATGGTTAGCTATTCAGTGTGTTGTCACTGGAGGAGATGCTACATGTCCTCTATATGATCTCCTCAACTGTTGCCCTAGCTGCCACATTTTTCAAAATCTGGGAGGTGTCAGGGCAGTTTGTGTTCAGTTAAAGTAATAGTTCCCTGGGTACATTAGGAAAGAAAATACAAGATGCTTCAGGATATTTTCCAAATCTGCTAAATCACTTTTTCTTCTAAGTTTTATTAGTGGCATTCAGATGTGTGATGTGGTAAATGTCATCTTCTTTTGCTTTCTGCCCACACTGACAGACTTCAGTGCCACATCCCTCAGTTCATTTTTAAACATCCTGGCAACTGGGATTTTACCAGCCATCTTGTATGGGAATAGCTACCTCAGAACCCAAATCTCTTCAGTTTCTGCCTTATTACCAGCTTACCTTGTTTCCAGTCCCTTCTGTTCTGATCTGTGATTGTTTTCAGTGCACAATTTAGAAAATCTGCTCACTATTCCTCCAGGTTTTCCACTTTTGCCTGCTTTGAATCAAAGGCTACTCTGCACTGATCAGCTTTGTTCTCCATCTGTTCCCATCTGCTTTATGTCTTCCAGAAATTCCTCAAAATTCTGGTTCTTGAAGACACCCGCTCTTATGTCCTAACGCTGCTACGACTCTTCTTTAGTGTTCCGAAGATCTTTGTAGAGAATGAGAAAAAAATTGTGCTAAATAAACTACTTTTTAAACTTTTTGGTTTTGTTTTTTAAATATTTATTTATATTCTAATTAAATTTATTGTGGTGTCATTGGTTGATAAAATTATATAGGTTTAATGTGTACAGTTTTATGGTACATTATCTGTATATCGCATTGTGTGGCTACCTCCCAAAGTCAAATAAATGGAGACTGAGGTAAACAAACTACTTTTAAATAAGACAATTGAATTTACCGATCCTGTCCATGTTTCAGTTTCAATTTTGATTCACTGCCTCTTCTGTTTTGTCTTTGCCTTAGATCCATAGTGTTTTACATATTAAGGCAACAATGAGAAGTCTCCAATACTCATGTTTATAATTTTCTCTGATGAAAACATCTTCATTAGTTCCAAATATACAAAGATATTCCACTGAAAAACACGGAATTTTAATTAAATGTCAGTCTTTCTCTGTACTTTCAATTTTACTATACATAGAAATAATATAACCTTTTGTTAAGATTTTATTTATGTATCTTCAGAGGGGAAGGGAAGGAGAGCGGGAGACAAATATCAATGTGTGGTTGCCTCTCGTGCATCCCCTGCTGGAAACTGGCCTGCAACCCAGGTATGAGCCCTGACTGGGAATCAAACCGCGATCCTTTGGTTTGCAGGCCTGTACTCAGTCCACTGAGCTACACCAGCCAGGGCTAATATAACCTTTTTAATCAATATTCCTGTTTATTGATTATAATGTATGTGATAGATTTTCAGCAGATTAAATTCTCAAAATTATCTGTACATTTTAACAATATAAGGAAGTGCTCTCAGAAGCTCGTAGTGTTTTGTATGGTGACTATTTGCATCTATTTAGGTTATTTGATGCATTAATATATTTTCTATTAAGATGTTTCAGAAGCCTGTCTTTTCATTGTATGAGTGCATGTGTGTGCATGGGTTCCCTGCTACAAGTTCTTTTAATCAGGGGAGCAGAGATTGCAGGAGTGGATTTAAGGAGAGATATCCTGTCCATTCTGACCAACTCTAATCTAGAGTGTACCTAATCTAATTTTCAACCTTTAAGAAACTATGAAATGATAAGTTGGTATTTCAAAAATTCTGCCATCAGCATACCATCTTTGCCACTGTTATGGACGTCTTAATTATTGGTTACTCTCTCGCTTTTCTATTTTTCCTGCCATTGATGCCACTTTGATCCCTAGTAAACTTTAATTTTTGCATTTGACTTTCTGGAGATGACAAAAATTGGTATATTGCCAAATTTAATTTATATTACTTATACACAATATTTCAAAATAACTTTAAGTAAGCCAAATATTTTTTCTTACCCTCCTTTTTAAAAAAAGTCTTTTCATTGGGCTTAATACACCTGTACTGAAACATAAAAAGATACCTAGTTCAGAAGCAGTGTTTCTCTCTTTCCATTTAATTCAGTGGAAGGCATTCCACTATGAGTTCTGATGGTGAGTAACGTACAGTTGAATTCATGCGACACAGTTTCTCATAAGATGACAACCTATGGTATAGTACTGTAAATATTTAGAAAGATTTAGATGTGTTAGGTCAAAACCAAATTTTGTTCTGATTTTAAAACAATTACTAATTTTCAACTAAAGAATTATAAACATCATGTTTTTCACTCAGATTTGACATTCAGTTGAATTGTTCTTGGTTAGTTTTTTTCAGATTCATAGATTTGGTGAAGTTTATTACAAAGTGTCAATGGCAAGTATTTTAATGAGTATTTAGAGATAATTATTGGAAGACAAATTGGAACATCATTCAATCAAGGATATCATTCAATATTAATTGAATTTATTTTTCTAAATTATTAGTTTAATTTCAGAAAATTATTGTATCTTCTCATGTAGTAGTTTTATCATGTAATAGATGAGGTATTGGACTTGGAAAAATACAATATACTGTACTTTGCAATATATACTCTAACAATATTGGCCTAACTTGTGTCATGTAACAAGTGAGAAATAGTTCCTCTTATAAAATAATTCCCTTTGCTATACCACTCAAATATGTTATTTAAAATTCTCTTTAGAGAAATCCCTATACATTTAGCTCTCTGTCTATCAGTGACTCAGAACAAGAACTATATATTCAGAATACAGGTTCTATCACTTCATTTGGTAATCTGTGAACTTGGGGAAATTATGTAGATTTTTGGTTCTCAGTGGTTCCTTCAAATAAGAATGATAAACTTACCATTTCCAGTAAATATTTGTGAAATAATATAAGTAAAACTCCTATAATGGTCCCTGGCATTATCATGTGTGCTGAATAAATGGTACCTTCAAGCACTCTATCTGTGAGCAGCTACAATAATGTAATCTTTAAAACATTTTATGTCTTGTTATGGTATGAAACAAGCCAGTTGCTTATCATAATAAAAGTCCATTTCCCATATACATAATGTCCGCTGTGGTTAGGGCAAATCTTCTATAGCAGGTGTCCCTTATGTGGGTTTATTATTTTTGCTACAATCTGTGGCACCATCATTCAAATGCTTATTTGTAGGATCAGATGGTACAGCAAGAATTATCTTAATTGCTTTTACATAGAAATGGCATTCATACTTCATATCACAGTTTATTAGTCAATAAAATAATTTGGTTATATCTAAGTTCAAGGTGACTAGAAACTTCAGTCTTCTGGTTTATACACATGGGAAAGAAAACAAGAAATATTCAAGAGCAGTAACAATATGTACAACTGTTCTCAGAAATTGGAAGTGCCTCTAGATACTGCTATTTGACACTCATTTTGAGACAAGGAAACTAAAATCGGTAAACATTATTTAGTTAAAATAACATGCTATACAAGTGACAGAGTTACAACTCATAAGACTTATTTACCCTTAGTTTTGAATACTCTTTTCACTATAAAACATTAAAACAAATAATTTAAATTGAATCATATAAAACTAAGAATCTGTGACTATTAAATACTTATTTGGAATTCACAAAAATAAAGAGCTTTAAGATTATGAAAACAATACAGAAGTTTTGCTTAATAGGTATGAAAAGACAGCCACAATGAAAACTGCAGATCTTCATTGAAATATCTAAGGAAATTGAAGTTGTAACAGTCAGTATGAGAATTTCACCATCTATGAGTGGGAAATGTTTATTTGTCCAGTGCGTATTCCTCCTAGCTGGCTCCCTGGTAATCTCCATGGCAATGGCTACAAGTAATGCTTAAGATAATCAGTCCTGTGTATAGCTAAGGTATCATTCAGGCCATAGGTCCAATCACTATTAACTGCTCAATATTGAGGCTGAATTAAAAAAAAAAAAAACCCTAGTCATGCCAGAGAGAGTGTGATACTTCCTTGAACATAAAAGTTAAGTTAAGATTGCTAAACATGAAAGAAGCCAAATTTCTGCCATGTCACAGTGATGATGGATATGAACTGATTGATCTGATTTCACAGGGAAGAAGTACTGGTGTTTCTTTAAATATGCCTTTTAAACTCTGGTAGCTCAAGTGTTGATCCCCTACTATATCTCTTTGCATTGACTTAAAAAAACCTGGGTAGCCTATAAGTCCATCATTTACACTGAGTACATTAACTTTACTCAACAAATAATTATATACCTTCAAGACCTGATGTGGGTTCAATCATGTTATTTCCTTTTGTTTGTTCAACATTATCACACAAGGCATAATTGAGTTCAAAGGTGGGAGAAAATGTCTATATGCATAAATCTTAAATTGAAGATGAAAAATTAAAATTTGTATCTATCCTGAAAATACAGTTTTTGGATTTGTATTATAATGCCCATTATCCATTGATTGCTTCACAGCTCTAAATTTAGACAATTTTGCCTTCTTTGTAAAAACGAATGTTGAGCTTTTAAATATTTTGTTTTCTTTTCTAGCTGGCATTTTAGCTTTGCCAATAGAGGATGCTGAAGAGACATTGAAGGAGGAAAAGGTTTTGCTTTCTGCAGCATACAGTTTTCCCTAGCACCAGCCTGCTGAAATGCTCTCAGCTTCTTTGTCATTTGGATTTAACAGGACCTTGTGGCCAGCAGCTTTGCCATAGCACCCACCGCAGGTAGTTTCACAGAGGTGTACCTCCAGCTTTCGCCGGGCTCACAGCTTGTCTAGCTGCAGGCTCCTGCACTGCTGATAGCCTGTCCAATTCCTGGCTCCTGCACTGTCTGGACCACAGTAACACCCAGTGTTTAGTAGTTTTTCCCCCGCACTGCTCCCCCGCCCTTGGACAGTTTTGTAGTAGAATATCTCTGGTGAAACACTATGGCATGAACATCTTTCCTAAGCATCATAGAGTTCAGATTTCCAGATAATCCAAACTGAAGTTTTCATGACAATCTACTGGCATAACACAATAGTGGCCTCTTGGCTATTCAGTGAAAACACAAATTCCCTCTCCAACAACGCCTGGCCCTTAGGCCAGGGAGTATCTTCCTTGGGTTCTCTATCTTAGCTGGAGGGGTAGTGATTGCCCTTTATATCTGTTATTTCTATAATTTTCTATTTTTCTTTACTTCTTACTAGCAAATTCCTTGCACTTTAATATCTTATTATGGGTAGTAATTCTTTAAGCTATATCTATTCAAATTACTGTGTGATTTCTGTCTTGTGATTGAACCCTGGTCGATATACATCAAAACCTAAATTAAATGCATAGATCTTCTTAGGACAAGTGATTTCATATTTCTGAAGACATTTAATCTTCTCTTTTATAGGTACATGATAAGTGTTACCTTAATCTGAATATTGAATTAAATCTCAATCTGACTAAATAATATGTATCTAGAACAGTAATAAACTTAGATATAAGAACCTAAGAAAACCAATTTTAAGAAATCTGTCAACCAGAGAATAGAAATAATTGAGATACAGAATTGTCAGCCATATTAAATGACTTTATCTTCTTATTTTATTTTATTACACTTGAGCATGATAAAGAATAGAACACAGAAAAAGGAAGAATCAAATAAAAAACAGACTCTAGCCCATCCTTGGTAAGGGCACTTACAAGAAGCAATCAATCGATGGTTCTCCCTCACATCAATGTTTCTCTTCCTCTCTCCTTCCCCTCTCTTCCCTTCTTTCTAAAATTAATAAGCATGTCTTTTGGTGAAGGATCAAAAATGACTCTAAATATGTGAGAAGAATATAAGTATGACAATGACTGTTCTCTAGATAATATGTGTGAAACTGGCTATAAAGGTCACATTAATTATGTGATAGAGTTATACAAATGCAATTTAAATAAATGGAAAATTATGATAAAAAGATACCAGTATAAATATTAAGCTATATATCAACATTACCTATGTCTTTTTAAAGCAAAATTCAAAGTTTATTATTCTGTCAAAATTAGTAACATATACTCTCAGATTAGCAATTTGCTATTAATGACCTACTAAAATTTAAAGAAAAAAATGAAAGCTCATATTGTTATATGCCAACAATTTGTTATATTTTTCAGTATTAATTCTTTAAAATAACTTTAATTGAATATTTATAACACTAGGATAGGAAGATTACTAAACATCCTCATAATATTTATGTTGGCATTCTGTAAGTACTGAAATACTGTTATGAACTTTTTTCTTGAAGATGTGTGAAAATCGATGTTTGACTCAATATTGCTGCAGTTTTCAGGTCTAAATTTGCACAGTGGCTTAGAAAGGAACAAGTGCATGAGATGTCTGCAATTTCAGACCTTTCGCACTTTATTTCACAGTAAATACTCCTATATGAACTTGGAGAAACTTAATTATTTTACAGTTGATTTAACTCAAGATGTCTGAAGAAATTCAGCTCACATTTTTCAGCAACCTGAAAAATTAATGTTTTTTTTTGGCGGACTAATGCTCATGTTCATGTCTCCAGAAGGTTATTTTTATGTCATTGTTAAGCAACACCCCAAGTTATGTATCTGGGAATTCATTCATAAAGAATGAAAAGGTAAACAATGGCAATAACTGGCCAACATAAACTCTGAAAGTAGCATCAAAAATAGGACATTTGATGCTATTTGATATTTTTCTGCTATTTTTGCAGTAAAGTTGTTTTGCATGTAATGTATACTAGAGACACGGCCTGCTCCTCACTACATTTCCTTCTAAGCAAAATCGTTGCCCTTCTTAAACATCCTGTTACAGAGCAACAGAAAGGGTCCGTTATTGTCCGCCGCCTTATGGAAAGATGTCTCTCAAAGCCAGAGATTTGTGAAAAGGAACGGAAATGTTTATTAATGTTATACAGAGTCAAAGTAGCAACCTAATGTCTCCATTAATATATCAAAGTCCTTTAGGATACCCAGACGCCCACAGTGCTTCCTATCTCCCTCTGCCCTAAGTCAGGGTACCGTACTTGCAAGGAAGAGAAGCAAACGTCTGGGATCCAGGCTCTTGACACCGTCAGCTGTGTCGTTGTCCAGGCAGGATCTCTGGTTAATCTGAAGCCATGTGGCACCTTCTCATGGCCCACTGGCAAGAGTTCTTTCACCCTTCTTCCAGGCAGTCTCTCTTGCTCCCAGGCCACACAGCCAAAGGGAGCACCCCAAAGCCGCGTGGTCCTCTTCTACCAAAGCTGTGGGGAAGGGGTCCCCACTGTGGCAAAGCCTCGTGGCTCTCCCTCTTCACCAAAGCTGCAGGGGTCTGCACTCTGGTGAAACCACGTGGAATCTCTCCCTCTGGCAAAGCTGCGAGAGGGTCTCCACTC